>JAIUJO010000081.1:0-141408 GCA_023846275.1 Vanilla planifolia | reverse complement strand
GCCTAACCTAACCTACTCTACTCTACTCCACTCTAGATTAACATAGCCTAGCCTGGCCCTACCTTATTATACTTTACTCTACCCAACTCTACTCTTCTCTACTCTACTCTAGCCTAACAAAACCTAGCCTAGCTTAACCTAACCTCAATTAACCTAGCTTAATCTTCACTCTACTCTACTCTACTCTATTTTATTCAACCCTAGCCTAGCTAAGCCTATCTTAGCTCTATGGTACTCAATTATAGTCTACTCAACTCTAACCTAACTTAGCCTTTCCTAACCTACCTTAGTCTAACATAACCAAACTTAGCCCAACCATACTATACTCTACTCTACCCTACACTACTCTACCTTAGCCTAGCCTAGTCTAGCCTAGCCTTAGTCTACTCTACTCTATTTTATTCTACTCTAGCCTAGCTAAGCATAACTTAGCTTTACAATTCAACCTTACTCTACTCCAGCCTATCCTAGCCTAGCTAAGCCTAGCCTTACCCAACTTTTCTATGCTCTACTCTACTCAACTCTACTTTACTCTACTTTATTCGACTCTAGCTTAGCCTACCCTTGTTCAACCTAACCCAACATAGCCTAGCCTAGTCTAGTCTAATCTAGCCCATCTTAGCTTAGTCTAACTTATCCTAGCTTAACCTATCCAAACCTGACCTTACCTGACCTAGCTTAGCCTTACTCTACTCTACACTACTCTACACTACTCTATTTTATTCTACTCAAGCCTAGCTAAGCCTAACTTAGCTCTATGCTACTCTACTCTACTCTACTCTACTCTAGCCTAACCTAGCTTAGCTTAGCCTAACCTAGCTTTGCTTAGCCTAACCTTACTATACTCTACTTTAATGTACTCTACTCTACTCCACTCTTTCCTAGGCTAACCTAGCCTCACGTAGGCTCTACTCTACTCATCTCTACTTTGCTCTGCTCTTCTCTGCTCTACTCTACTCTTCTCTACTCTAACCTAGTCTAGCCTCTCCTAGCCTATCCAATCCTAACCTAACCTCTACTAGCTTAACCTAACCATACATTATTATATTATACTCTATTTTATTCTATTTTAGCTTAGCTAAGCCTATCTTAGCTCTATGCTACTCTACTCTACTCTAGCCTAACATAGCCTATCCTAACCTAGCCTAGCCTTGCCTAACCTTACTACACTCTACCTTACCCTACTATACTCCATCCTAGCCTAGCCTAACCTCACCTAGTCTAGCCTAGCCTTGCTCTTCTCTACTATACTTTACTATACTCTATATAGTTTATTCTAATCTAGCATAGCTAAACCTAACTTAGCTCTATCTTATTCTACTCTAGCCTAACCTAGCCTAGCCAAACCTAGCCTAACCTAGCCTAGCTTAGCCTAGACTTACTATACTATACTCTACCCTACTATTGTCCACATTATTCTAGCTTAGCCTAGCCTTACTCTACTCTATTCTACTTTATTATACTCTATTTTATTTTACTCTAGCCTAACTAAGCCTAATATAGCTCTATCCCACTTTGCTCGACTTTACTCTACTCTATTATACTATACTATACTCTACTTTACTCCACTATACTCTACTCTACTCTGCTCTGCTCTACTCTACTCTACTTTACTCTACCCTACCCTACTCTAACCTAGCCTGGCATAGCCTAAAAAAAGCCTAACCTAACATTGCCTAGCCTATCCTAGCCTTCCACTAATCTACTCCACTCTAACATATTTTATTTTTCTTTTACCTAGCTAGGCCTAACCTAGCTTTATACAACTCTTCTCTACCCTACTCTACTCAAGCCTAACTTAGCCTAGCTTAACCTAACCTTGCCTAGCCTTTCCCAACCTTACTATACTATAGTCTACTCTACTTTATTATACTCTACTCTACTTTGCTCTACTCTACTCTACTCTATTATAGCTTTATCTAGCCTCGCCTAGCATTGCCTAACCTTGCCCAGCCTACCGTAGCTCGTCTAGCGTAGTCTAGCTTAGCCTAGCCTAGCCGAGATTAGCCTAACCTATCCTAACCAAACCTCTCGTAGCCTTGCCAAACCTTACTCTGCTCTACTCTACCATACTCTATTTCACTATTTTGTAGCCTAAGCCTAACCTAGCTCTACATTACTTTAGTCTACTCTACACTATCCTAGCAAAACATAGCCTATCCTAACCTAACCATAATATACTCTACTCTAGCCTAGCCTAGCTCCACCTCTCCTTGGCTCTACTCTACTGTACTCTACTCTATTCTATTATAGCCTAACCTAACTTAGCCTAGCCTTGTGTAGCCAAACCTAACTAGCCTAGACCAACCTAACCTAGCCTAGCCAATCCTTATTATATCTACTCTACTCTAGTTTATTATATTTTACTCTTGCCTAGCCTAGCCTATTCTTACCAAGCCTAGCCTAACCTAAATTAAATTCTACTAAACTTTGCTCTACTCTACTCTGTTCTACTCTGCTCTGCTCTGCTCTTATCTGCTCTGCCCTACTCTGCTCTATTATACTCTGCTCTATGCTGCACTAATCTGCTCTATTTTGCTCTATTTTACTCTACTCTACTATGTTCTGCTCTACTCTACTATACTGTACTCCATTTTACTCTACTCTAGCCTATCTAAGCCTAACTTAGCTCTATGATCCTTTACTACTCTATTCCACCCTAGCATTACCTTGCCTACCCTAGCCTAACCTAGCTTAGCTAAGCACAGCCTTATTATATTCTATTCTATCCAACTCTTCTTTACTCTACACTACTCTATCCTAACCTAGCCTAGCCTTGCTTAACCTAACCTCACTTTTCCTAGCCTAACCTTACTTTACTCTACTTTACTCTACTCTACTCTATTTTATTCAATTATAGCCTTGCTAAGCCTATCTTAGCTCTATGTTACATTGCTCAACTCTACTCTACCTTAAGCTAACTTAGCATTGCTTAACCTACCATTGTCTAACATAACCAAACTTATCCCAACCATACTATACTCTGCTCTACCATACACTACTCTACTCTATTCTATTTTATTCTACTCTAGCCTAAGTAAGCTTAACTTTTTTTTATACTACTCAACTTTACTCTACTCTAGCGTATCCTGGCCTAGCCTAGCCTAGCCTAACCTGAGAAAGCCTAGCCTTACCCAACATTTCTATTCCCTACTCTACACAACTCTAAATCACTCTACTCTACTCCACTCAACTCTAGCTTAGCATGGCCTAGCCTAGCCTAAACTAGCTAGCCTAGTCTGACTTAGCCTATCTTAGCCTAGCCTAGCATAACCTATCCTAACTTGACCTCACCTAACATAGCCTAGCCTTACTCCACTCTTCTCTACTCTACTCTACACTATATTTTATTTTACTCTAGCCTAGCTAAGCCTAACATAGCTCTATGCTACTGTACTCTTCCCTACTCTACTCTAGCCTACCTTAGCTTAGCCGAGCTTTACCTTGTTATACTCTACTTTAGCCTACTCTAGTCTACTCTACTCTTACCTAGCCTAGCCTACCCTAACCTGACCTATGCTCTACTCTGCTCTGCTCTTCTCTACGCTACTTTGCTCTTCTCTACTCTACTCCACCCTTCACTGGTCTACTCTACTCTGCTCTACTCTACTCTGCTCTACTCTACTTTACTCTGCTCTACTTTGCTCTACTCTACTCTGCTCTACTCCTCTACTCTACTCTGCTCAAGCAAGGCCAACCTTAGCCTAGCCTAACTGAGCTCTACTCTACTCAAGCCTAGCATAGCCTTGCATACCTTAGCCTAGCCTTGCATAACCTAGGTTTACTCTACTCTACACTACTCTACTCTACTCTAGCCTCAACTTGCCAAGCCAAGCTTAACCTTGCTCTACTTTACTCTACCCTACTTTAGCCTATCCTAGCCTAGCTTGGACATGCCTAACCAGCTCTATTATTCTCTACTTTTCTCTACTCTAGTGTGCTCTACCAAACTCTATTCTATTATATTATAGCCTAGTCTTGCCTAGCCAAGCTTAATCTAGTTCTACTCTACTCTACTCTACTCTATTCTACTTTACTCTAGCTTAGCTTAGCCTATCCTAACCTAACTTAGCCTTGCCTAGCCTAACCAAACCTAACTCTACTCTACTCTACTTTACATTATTCTACTCTACTCTAACTTAGCCTAGCCTAACCTAACCTAGCTCTACTTTAACCTTGCATAGCCTAGCCAAAGATAACCTAACTAGATCAACTCTACTCTAATCTGCTCTACTCTGCTTTACTCTTCTCTACTCTACTCTTCTCTAGCCTACTCTACTTAGCTCTTCTCTCCTCTACTCTAACCTAGCCTAGCCTAGCCAGGCCTAACTGTACTCTACTCATCTCTAGCTTAGCCTTGTCTAACATAACCTAGTTATGCTCTATTCTATTTTGCTCTTCTATTCTCTACTCCACTCTTATCTTCTCTATTCTACTTTGCTCTACTCTACTCTGCTCTGGTCTACTCTACTTTGCTATTCTCTACTTTACTCTACTCTAGCATAGCATAGCCTTGTCTGTCAAAACTAGCTTTATTTTACTCTACTCTACTTTTGTTCATCCTAGCTAGCTTACCCTAGCCTATACTAATCTAGCTTTACTCTACTCTCTTCTACTCTACTCTACACTACTCTACTCTAACCTAGCCTAGCCTTTCCATGCCTAACTTAGCTTTACTTTACTCAACTCTACTCTACTCTAGTCTACTATACTTTAGTTTAGCCTTGCCCATCCTTACCTAGCCTACCCTAACCTAGCTTAACCTAGCTCTACTCTACTCTTCTCTACTCTCCTCTACTCTACTCTATTCTGCTCTACTCTACTCTACTCTGCTATACTCTACTCTACTCTACTCTACTCAAACCGAGCTTTTCTTACCCTAGCCAAACCTAACTCTACTCTACTCTTCTCAACTCTACTCTACTCTAGCCTAGCCTAGCCTGGCCTAGCATAACATTGCTGTCTTCTACTCTGCTTAACTCTTCTTTGACCCCTCTACTTTGCTCTACTATACTCTACTCTACTCAACTCAGTTTAGCTCTATTTTACTATTCTCTTCTCTTCTCTACTCTACTCTACTCTACTCTACTCTTCTCTATGCTAGCTAGTTTAGCATAGCCTAGCCTAACATAACTATACTCTACTCTACTCTTTCCTAACCCATCTTAGCTTAACCTACCTTATCTTAGCCTAAGTTGACCTAGCTCTACTCTAGGTTACTCTACTTTACTCTACTCTACTCTACTCTATTCTACTCTACTCTAACTTAGCCCAGTATAGCCTAGTCAAACCTCACTCTACTCTACTCTACTCTAGTTTAGCATAACCTAACCTAACTTAGCTCTACTATACTCTATACTACTCTGCTCTACTACTCTAATCTGCTCCTATTTACTATACTCAACTCTACTCTATTCTATTACACTCTAGCCAAGCCTAATCGAACCTAGCTCAACTTTACTCTACTCTATTATACATCACTATACTCTACTCTCCTCTACTTTATTCTACTCTAATCATCTCTACTCTCCTCTATCCTAGCCTAACAAAGCTCTAGTCTAGTCTACTCTACTCAACTCTACTATACTCTACTCTACTCCATTCTGCTCTACTCTATTCTACTTTACTCTTTTCTAACCTAGCCTAACCTATCTCAACCTAACCAAGCTCTACTTTGCTCTACTCATCTCTAATCTACTCTTCTATGCTCTACTCTTGTCTACTCTACACTACTCTTCTCTGCTCTACTATACTCTACATTTCTCTATTCTACTCTTCTACTCTACTCTGCTCTGCTCTACTCTGCTTTGCTCTGCTCTATTTTATTCTACTCTTTTCTGCTCTACTATACTCTACTTTGCTCTACTTTACTATACTCTACTCTACTTTAGCCAAGCCTAACCTTGCTCTACTCTACTCTACTATATTCTACTCTAGCTTAACCTAGCCTAGCCTAACCAAGCTCTACTCTACTTTAACATAGCCTAACCAAGCTCTATTATACTGTACTCCACTCTAACCAAGCTTAGCCTAGCCAAGCCTAACCTGGCTTTAATCTACACTACCCTAACCTAGCCTAACCTAGCTCTGCTCTACTCTACTTTGCTCTGTTTTGCTTAATTCTACTCTACTCTACTATACTTTGCTCTACTATACACTATCCTAACCTAACCTAACCTAGCCCTTCTATACTCTACTCTACTCTACTCTAGCCTTGCTTAGGTTAGCCAAACCTAACCTAACTCAACTCTAATTTACCCTAGTCTACTATACTCTACTTTATTCTACTCTACTATACTCTTCCCTACTCCACCCTAGCCTAACTTAGCCTAACCTAGCTTAAGCTAGTCTAACTTACTCTATTCTACTCTACTCTAGCCTAGCCTTGCCTAGATTAGCCTAAAATAACCTAACCTAGCTCTTCTTTACTCTGCTCTATTCTACTCTACTCAACTATACATTTCTTTGCTCTACTCATCTTATTTTGCTCTACTCTATTATGCTTTGCTCTGCTCTACTCTACACACCTCTCCTCTACTCTACTTTACTCTTGTTTCCTTTACCCTACTATACTCTATTTTACTCTACTCTACTCTACTCTATTGCACCTAGCTTAGCTAAACCTAACCATGCTCTACTCTACTCTACTCTACTCTACTCTAGCCAATCTTAGCCTAGCCTAACCTAGCTCTACTCGATTGTACTCTACTCTACTCTACCCTAATATACTCTACTTTATTCTACTCAAACCTAGCCTTGCCTAGCCTAACCAAGTTCTACTCTACTCTACTCTAGCCTAGCCTTATGCTTCCAAGCCTAGCCTAGCTTTGCTCAACCTAGTTCTGCTATACTTTTCTATTCTTTCTTATGCTCTGCTCTGCTTTGCTTTTCTCAGCTCTGGTCCACTCTATTATGGTCTACTTTACTCTAATCTACTCTACTCTACTCTATACTCTAGCTTAGGCTAGCTTAGCCTAGCCTAACCTACCTCTACTCTACTCTACTCCACTCAACTCTTACCTAACACAGCTTGGCCTACCATTATCTAGCCTAAGCTAGCCTAGCCTAACCTAGTTCTACTCAACTTTAATCTAGTCCACTATTCTCTACTCTACTTGACTCTTCTCTACTCTACTCTAAAATAGCCTTGCCTTACCTTGCCTAACCTGGCCTAACCAAACCTAGCCTAGCCTAACTTAACTATACTTTGCGCTACTTTGCTTTACTCTGCTCTGCCCTACTCGGCTATGATCTACTATACTCTACTGTATTCTGCTCTACTCTGCTCTACTCTACTCTGCTCGGCTTTTCTCTACTCCACTCCACCCTACTCTACTCTAATTAACTCTTTTTAACTCTAATATAGCCTAGTCTAGCTTAACCAAGCTCTCCTTTATTTTACTCTACTATACTCTACTCTACCATAGCCTAGCCGAGCATAACCAAGCTCTACTATAATTTGCTCTGCTCTATAATGCTTTGCCCTACTCTACTCTTCTCTACTCTATTGTACTCTACACTACTATACTCTGCTCTACACTACTCCTCTATGCTATACTCTATCCTAGCTTAACTTAGCTCTACTTTACTCTACTCTACACTACTCTACTCTTCTCTAGCCTAGCCTAACCTTGCCAAACATAGCCTAGCTTAGCATAGCCTAACCTTGCTCTACTTTATGCTATTCTACTCTATTCTACTCTACTCTACTAAACTTTAATCTTGCCTAGCCTAACCTAGCTTTGTTTGCACTACTCTGCTCTACTCTACTCTTCTCTACTATGCGTTGCTCTACTCTACTATTCTATACTCTACTCTCCTTTGCTATGCTCTGCTTTACACTCCAATGCTCTACAATACTCTACCCTACTTTAGCCTAACTTAGCCCAGCTTAGCCTAACCTAGCTTTACTTTACACTACTCTACTTTACTTTACATTTGCCAAGGCTAGCCTAGCTTAGCCAAGCCAAACATAGCTCTACTCTACTCTACTTTACTTTATTATACTCAACTCTACTTTACTCTATTATATTTTACTCTACTCTACTCTACTCCACTCTATTTTAACTTCACCTCACCTAGCATAGTCTAACCTAGCTTTACATTACTCTACTCTGATCTACTTTGCTCTACCCTATTCTACTCTACTCTAGCCTTGCATAGCCTAGCCACCTTAACCTAGCTCTAGTGAACTCTACTCTACTATACTTTTCTCTTCTTTGTTTTACTCTCCTTGGGTTTGCTCTACAATACTCTACACTATACTGCTTATCTCTACTCTACTTTACTATACTCTGCTCTGCTCTACTTTGCTTTACTCTACTTTATACCACTCTATTTTACCATACCATACTCTATTCTACTCTACTTTACTTTACTCTACTCTACTTTAGCCTTGCCTAACCTTTCCTAGCCTAACTTAACTCTACTTTGCTCTACTCAACTCTACTTTACTCAACTATACTCTACACTACTCGACTCTAGCCTAGCCTAGCTTAACCAAGCTTTGCTCTGCTCTACTCCACTTTGCTCTGCTTTACTTTGCTCTTCTCTGCCCAACTCTTCTCTACTCTACTCTATTATATTCAACTCTACTTTACTCTACTCTACTATAATCTAGCTTAGGTCAGCCATTCCTATCCTAACTTAACTAACCTAGCTCTACTCTACTCAACTCTACCAACTCTACTACTCTACTACTCTACTCAACCCTAGCCTTGCTTAGCCTAACCTAACATAGCTCAACCCTACTCTACTCTACTCCCCTCTACTATAGCCTAGCCTAGCCTAGCAATACCGAACCTCGTTTTGGTCTACTTTGCTCTACTCAGTTGTCCTCTAATCTACTTTACTCTACTTTGCCAAAACTTGCTCTGTCATACTCTCCTCTACTCTGATCTACTCTCCTCTCCTCTCCACTACCCTCTACTCCTCCACTCTTTTCTCCTCTACTACACTCTATTACATTGTACTCCACTCTACTCTACTCTAGTCTACCTTACTATACTCTAGTCTACTCAACTCTACTATACTCTACTCTACTCCACTCTACTATGCTGTACTCTATCCTAGCATAGCCTAACTTAGCTCTACTCTACTCTTAGTTGTGCTCTACCTTGCCTAGCCTAACCTAGCTCTGATCTACTTTGCTCTGCTCTTCTCTACTCTACTCAACTCTTCTTACTCTTCTCTGCTATACTCTACTCTACTCCACTCTACTCTACTCTACTCTACTCTTTCCAAATTTAGCCTTACCAAGCCTAGCCTATCTTAAACATGCTCTACTCTACTCTACTCTAATATAGCCTAGCCTACTCAAGCCCAGCTTAGCCTTGTCTTACCTAGCTCTACTCTACTTTACTCTACTATAACCTATCCTAACCAAGCTCTCCTCTACTCTACTCCACTCTAGTCTACTTTACACTTCTCTACTTTTCTCTTCTCTACTCTAGTCTCCTCTCCCCTTCTCTACTCTATTCTGCTCTACTCTGCACTGCTTTCCTCTACTCAACTTTACTCTACATTACTTTATTCTACTCTACTTTGCTATGCTCTTTTCTAGTCTGTTTTGCACTGCTTAGCTCTACTCTACTCTACTCTGCTCCACTCTAGCCTAGCCTTACCTAGCACTACTCTACTCTACTCTACTCTATTACTCCAGCCTATCCTAACTTAGCCTAGTCTAGCCTAGCCTAACCTAACATAGTTTAGGTCTGCCTTACTATTCTCTACTCTACTCTAGACTAGACAAGCTTAGCCTTGCCTTAGTTGACTTAGCTCTACTCTGCTCTGTGCTACTCTTCTTTTCTCTACTCATCTTGATTTTAATCCACACTACTTTTCTTTACTCTTGTCTACTCTGGTTGAGTTTAGCCTAGCCTGACCTAAATCTGCTCTACTCTACTCTCCTCTAACTTAGCCAAACTTAGAATAAGCTAGCTTAAACTAGCTCTACTCTTCTCTTCTCTACCCAACTTTGCTATGCTCTTCTCTACTCTACTCTATTCTACTTTACTCTGCTCTACTGTACACCACTATGCTCTATTGTAGTCTTGCCTAGCCTTGTCTGACCTAGTTCTACTACACTCTACTCTACTCTACTCTAGCCTAGCCTAACCTACCCAATCTTAACCTAGCCTAGCCTAACCTAACTTAGCTCTACTATAGTATACTCTACTCTACTCCACTCTACTCTACTCTAACCTAGGCTCGACTAGCCTAGCCTAACATAACTATATTATTCTCTACTCTTCTGTACTCTACTACACTCTGGCTTTTCTCCACTCCATTTAACTCTACTCTGCTCTCTTCTACTCTACTCTACTCTGCTCTGCTCTGCTCTACTCCACTCTACACTACTCTACTCTACTCTCCTCTACTCTGCTACAATCTTCTCTACTTGACTATACTCTACTCTACTCTAACTTTGCCTAACCTAACCTTGCCATGCCTAGCCTAACCTAGCTCTACTCTACTCTACTCTGCTCTAATCTATTCTATTAAATTCTAACCTAGCCTAGCCTAATCGAGCTCTATTCTACTCTACCTTACCCTCCATTACTCTACTCTACTCAAGCCTAGCTTACCTTTCCTACCCTAGCCTAGCCTTACTTATCCTAACCAAGCTCTACTCTAATCTACTATACTACACTCTATCTTTACCTAGCCTTGTCTAGCCTAGCCTATCTTAAACTTGCTCTACTCTAGTCTACTCTACTCTAACATAACCTAGCCGAGCCTAACCTAACATAGTCTAGTCTACTTTACTCTAACCTAGTCTAGCCTATCCTAGCTCTACTATACTCTGCTCTACTCTGTTCTACTCTATTTTGCTCAACTCAACTCATCTCTTCTCTGTTCTACTCTGCTCTACTCTACTCTACTCTATTCTATTCTACTCTTTTTTACTCTACTCTACTATGCTTTGCTCTACTCTGCTCTACTCTACTATACTCTAACTTAGGCAAGCCAAACCTAGCTTTACTCTAGTCTACTCTAATCTAGCCTAGCCTTGTGTATCTTAGCCTAGCCTAGCCAAACCTAGCTCTACTCTACTCTACCATAGCCTTGCCTAGCATACCCAAGCCCAACCTAACTCTACTCTTTTCTACACTATTCTACTCTGCTCTTCTTTATACTACTCTGCTCTCCATTACTCAGTTTGCTTTTTTGCTCTGCTCTACTCTGTTCTAGTCTACTCAACTCTACTCTCCTCCCTTCTTCTCTCTTCAACCCTTCTCTACTCATCTCTACTCTATTCTACTCTACTCTACTCTACTCTACCCTAGCTTAGCCTAGCCATGCCAAGCCTAACCTAGCTTTACTCTAATCTACTCTACTCTACTTTAGTCTAGCCTACCTTAGCCTAGCTTACCGTATCCTGGCTCATCGTCGTGTAGCCTAGCCTAACCTTGCTCTACTTTGCTATACTCTACTCTACACCACTGTACACTACTCTGCTCTACTCCACTCGACTCTACTCTACCCTAACATAGCCTAGCCTAGCTAAACATGCTTTACTCTACTCTACTCTACTATAGCCTAGCCTAACCTTGCTTAGCCTATCCTAACCTTGCCAAACCTAGCTCTACTCTACTCTGCTCTGTGCTATTATGCTATACTTAACCCAACCCTTCTCTGCTCTACTCTACTCTGCTCTACTCTACTTTGTTCTACTCTCCTCTTCTCTACTCTGTACTCTAGTATAACTGAGCTTAACCAAGCTCTACTTTACTCTATTCTTCTCCACTCTGCTCTTCTCTAGCTTACCAACCATAGCCTAGCCTAGCTTAGCTAAGCCTAACCTAACTTAGCTCTACTCTACTCAACTCTAACCATGCCTAGCTCAGCCTAGCCTAACTTAGTCGAGCATAGCCATGCCTAACCTAGATCTACTCTGTTCTACTCTACTCTACTCTATTATCGTCTATTATGCTCTATTTTACTCTGTTTTGCTCTACTTTACACTACACTATAAAACTCTGCTCTATTATACTCTAGCATAACTTAGCCTAACCTTACTCTACTCCACTCAACTATACCCTTATCTTCTCTAGCCTAGCCTAACCTTGCTCTACTCTACTCTAACCTAGCCTAGCCTAACACTAACTCTAACCTACTTTACTCTACTCTACTCTACTCAACTCTAATCTACTATAACTTAACGAAGCCTTTCCTAGCTTAACCTTGCTCTACTCTACTCTACTTTTCTATGCTCTACTATGCTCTACTATGCTTTTCTCTACTTTGCTCTGGTCTACTCAACTCTGTTCTTCTTCGTTCTACTCTATTCTCCTCTCTTCTCTTGTACTCTACTCTTCTCCACTTTGCTCTACTCTACTCTACTCTATTCTGCTCTCCTCTACTCTACACTACTATACTCTACTCTAGCTTAGCCTCACTAAGATTAGCATATCCTAGCCTAGCCTAACCTTGCTATACTCTACTTCACTTTACTCTACTCTATTCTACTCGAGCTAGTTTACACCACTCTACTCTACTCTAATCTAACATAACATAGCCTCATCTAACCTAGCTCTACTCTAATCTACTCTACTCTACTCGTCTCTAGCTTAGCTTAACCTAACCTAGCACTACTCTGCTCTACTCTCTTCTACTTTACTCCACTTTACTCCTCTCTACTCTGCTTTTCTCTGCTCGACACGAATTTCCTCTACTTTAGTATGCTCTACTCAATTCTAACCTACTCTAGCTCTACTCTACTCTAGTTTACTCTAGCTAAATTAGCGTACCTACGCTTAGCCTAGCCTCGCAAAGCTTAGTTTAGCTTCGCCCAACCTAACCTAGCTCTACTAACCTTTACTCTACTTTTCTTTACTCTACTCTACTCTAACCTAGCCTACCCAAACATAGCCTATCCTAGCTCTACTATACTCTACACTACTCTACTCTACCCTACCCCATTCTACTCTATACTCTGCTCTACTTTACTCTACTCTAGCCTAATCTAGCCTAAACTAGCTTCTCTTTTCTCTACTGTACTCTAGTTTTCTTTTCTCTAGTTTACTCTACTCTCCTCTACTTTGCTTTGCTCTACTCTATTATGCTCTACTATGCACTACTCTACTTTGCTTTTGTCTACTCTACTTTGCTTTGCTTTACTTAGTTTTGCTCCACTTTGCTCTGCTCTACTCTACTCTTTTCTTCTCTTCTCTTCCATTCTCTCCCCTTCTCTCCTCTTCTTTCCTCTCCCCTCCTCTCCTCTTCTCTCCTATACTCTATTCTGCTCTATTCTACTCCACTTTACTCAAATAAACTCTAAACTACTCTACTCTACATTACTCTATTCTACTTCACTCTACTCAAGCCAAACATTTCCAAGCCTAGCTTTATCTAGCTCTATTACACTCTACTCTACTCTACTTAAGACTAGCCTAGCCTAGCCTAGCTCAGCTCTACTCTACTCCACTCTCTTCTACTTTGCAATACTTTGCTCCATGCTACTTCACTTTGCACTGTTTTATTCTACTCTACTCTATTATATACTACTCTTATGCTCATCTCTGCTCTACTCTATTCTTCTCTACTTTGCTCTCTTCTGCTCTCCTCTACTCTACTCTATTCTACTATATTCTACTCTATTCTACTCCATGCTACACTACTCTACTCTACTCTAATCTACTATGCTCCACTTTACTCTATGCTACTCTACTCTACTCTAGCCTCGCCTGACCAGGCTTGACTGTACTCCACTATACTCCACTTTATTCTACTCGACTCCTCACAACTCTACTCTACTCTACTCCATTCTAGCCGGGCCTAAGCTACCCTAGCAAAGCCTAGCCTTGCCTAACTTATCTTAACCTAGCCTAGCCTTGCCTATCCTAACCTAGCTCTACTCTACTCTAATCTACTATACCCTACTATACTTCATTCTATTCTACTATACTCTATCCTAGCCTAACTAAGGCTAGCCTTGCCTAGCTATACTCTACTCTACTCTCCTTTACTCTACCATACAATTCTCTACTCTACTCTACTATATTCCAATCTACTCTATGCTACTCTACTCTACTATACTCTACTCTACTTTACTCTACTCCAACCTAGCCTAGCCTTGCTAAGCCTAACCTAGCTCTACTATGCTTTTTTATACTCTACTTTACTCTGCTCTGTTCTACTCTGCTCTGCTCTGCTCCACCTGCTCTACTATGCTCTAATCTACTCTGCTCTTCTCGACGTTGATATGCTCTTCTCTGCTTCCTTCGACTCTGCTATACTCAAGTATAGCATAGCATAGCCTAACCAAGCTCTACTTTATTCTACTATACTCTACTCTATTATACTCTACTATATTCTACTATACTCTACTCTACTCTACCATAATACACTCTACTCTGCTCTACCCTACTCTACTCTACTATACTTTACTCTACCCTAACCTAGCCTAGTCTAACCTATTTATACTATACTCTAGCCTAACCTAACTTAACTCTATCTTACTTTATATGCTCAACACTACTCTACTTTATCTATTATATTCTATTCTGCTCTACTCTGTTGTGCTCTATTTTACTTTGCTCTACTATGCTCTACTATGCTCTACTCTATTCTACTCTACTCTACTCTACTCTGCTCTAACCTAACCTAGCCTAGCCTAACCTAACCTAGCTCTACTCTACTCTACTCTACTCTACACTGCTCTACTCTACTCTGCTCTATTATGCTCAATTTTGCTCGATTATGTTCTGCTCTACCCTACTCTACTCTATTCAACTCTACTATTCTTTATTATACTCTGCCCTACTCTACTCTTCTTTACATTACTCTATTATACTCTAATCTACTCTTGTAATGTATAGCCTAGCCTAGCTTAGGCTAGCTCTACTCTACTCTACTTTGCTCCGCTCCACTTTACTCTACTCGAGCTTTACCTTGCCTATCCTAGCCTAGCTAACATTGCCTTAAACTACTCTAATCTACACTACACGACTCTACTCTACTCTAACTAAGCTTAGCCTAGCCTAGCATAACCTAGCTCTACTCCACTCTACTCTAGCCTAGTCGAGCGTAGCCTTGCCTAGCCTAGCCTAACCTAACTCTACTTTATTCTACTTCACTATACACTACTTTACACTAGTCCACTCTATTTTACTCTACTCTACTCTACTATACCTTACTCTTCTCTACTCTATTGTACTCTAATCTACTCAACCCTACTCTGCTCTATTCTTGTCTACTATACTAACTTAGCCTAACTTTGCTCTACTCTGCTTTGCACTACTCTTTTTTGCTTTACTATACTCTAGCCAAGCCTAGCATAGTGTAGCCTAACCTAACATTGCTCTGCACTACCCTTCTCTGTTATGCTATACTCTTCTCTTCTTTGCTCTAGTCCACTCTAATTTATTTTGCTCTACTATACTCTACACTACCCGACTCTGCTTTATCCTACTCTACTCTACTCTACACTACTCTATTCTACTTTACTTTAGCCTAGCCTAACCTAACGAAACCTAGTTCAACTCTTATCTACTCCACTCTACTTTACTATACTCTACACTAGTAAAGCTTAACCTAGCTTAGCCTAGGCTAGCCTCACCTTGCCTAACCTAACCTGGCTCTATCTTATTCTACTCTACTCTACTACACTCTACTCAATGTTGTTCTATTCTACTCTACTCTAGCCTAATGTAAACTAGCATTGCTTAGCTTAACTTTGCTTTACTCTACTCTACTAAGCTTTGCTTTTTTCTACTCCACTCTTCACAACTCTACTCTACTCTACTCTATTATACTCTACCATAATCTACCCTTGCCAAGCGTAACTAGCTCTACTCTACTCTATTCATCTCAACTCTACTCTATAATACTCTTCTCTTGCCTAGCCTAGCCTAACCTAATCAAGCTCTAATCTACTCTATTCTACTCTACTCTACAACACTATACTCTTGCCTGGCCAAGCCTAGCTAGTCTAAGCTAACTTAGCCTAGCGTAGCCTATCCTAACCTAGCTCTGCTCTGCTCTAGTTTACTCTACACTACTTTACTTTGGCTTAGCCTATCTTAACCTAGCTCTGGTCTACTCTTCTCTACTCTACTTTGCTCTGCTCTACTATACTTTACTCTACTTTGCTCTACTCTGCACTGCTCTACTTAGCTTAGCTCAGCTTTGCTCTTTTCTACTTTATTCCTCTCTTCTCTGCTCTTCTATACTGTGCTTTACTTAATTTTACTCTTCTCTACTTTAGCCTAGCCTAGCCTAGCCCAGCCTAACCTAACCTTGCCTTATTGTACTCTACTCTATTCTACTCCAATCTGGCCTTGCCTAACCTGGCATAGGCTCTCTTAACTGAGACTAACCTAACTCTACTCTACTTTGCTCTATTTTACTCTACCCTACTCAACTCTTACTTTATTAAAGTCTTCTCTACTCTACTCCACCCTACTCTACTCTACTCTATCCTACAATACTCCACTCTATTCTACTCTACTCTACTCTGGTCTATTCTACTCTACTCTACTCTAATTTAGCCTAAGCAAGCCTAGCTTAGCCTAACCTTGCTTTACTATACCCTTTATTGCTCTACACTACTCTGCTATGCTCTACTATACTCTGCTCGACTCTTCCCTGCTACTATATTCTGCTCTGCTTTACTTTGTTCTACTCTTCTGTACTCTATTATATTCTACTCTACTCTTCCCTACTCTAACCTAGACTAAACTAGCATAACTTAGCCTAACGTAGGCTAACCTCGCTCTACTCTACAATATACTTCTATACTCTACTATACTTTGCTCTTTTCTGCTCTTCTCTACTCTACTCTGTTCTGGTCTTCTCTTCTCTACTCTACTCTTTCATAGCTTAGTTTAGTTTAGCCAAGCCTAACCTAGCTATAATTTGCTTAACTCTACTCTACTATTCTCTACTCTACTTTACTCATCATAGCCTTGCCTACTTAGGCTACCATACAATAACCTAGCTCTACTCTTTTGTGCTTAATTCTACTCTTCTCTGCTCTACTCTACTTGGCACTCTCCCCTCGCTTTTCTTATCCTAGCCTTGCCCTACTCTAGCCTAACATAGCTACACTGCAATAGCTTACCTAGCCAAGCTTAGCCTTGCAGAACCTAGCTCTACTCTACTATAATGTACAATACTTTGCACTACTCTATTTGGCTTTATTTTACTCTACTATAACCTTGCCTAGCCTAGCCTAGCTAAAGCTATCCTAAACTTGCCTAACTTATCCTAACTAGACTACACTATGCTCTACTTTGTGCTACTCTGCTCTGCTCGTTTTTACTCTACTCTGCTCTACTCCGCTCTACTTTGTGCTGCTCTACTCTACTCTACTATACTCTACCTAGCCTATCCTAACCTAACCTAACCTAGCCTAACATTACTTTACTGTACTCTAATCTACTATACTCTACTCTACTATACTTTACTTTAATGTAACCTAGCCTAGCCTTGTATGCCTTAAGCTAACCTAGCTCTACTATGCTTTGCTCTTCAGTACTTTACTATATAATGCTTTGCTCTTCTCTTCTTTGGTCTACCCTGCTTTGCTTTGCTCTACTCTACCCTACTCTTCTCAGTTCCACTCAACTCAACCCTACTTTGCTCTACTCTGCTCTCCTTTCCTCTACTCTACTCTACTCTACTCTACTCTACTTTGCTCAACTTTACTATATCTTCTTATCTCTTCCATAGCTTAGTCTAGCTTAACCTTACTTTACTCTACTCTACTCTAGTCTATCCTAACATAGCCTAGCCTAACCTATTTCTACTCTACTATACTCTACTCTACACCACTCTACTCTACTCTACTATATTCTACTATACTCTACTCTAACCTAGTCTGACCTAACATAACCAAGCTCTACTCTAGTCTAGCTTAACCTTACCTAGCCTAACCCAACTCTGCTCTGCTCTACTTGGCCATGTTATGCTCTGCTCTTTCTACTCTACTCTTCTCTACCCTGCTTTAATCTACTCTCTTCTACTCTACTCTACTCTACTCTATTCTACTCTATACTCTAGCCTAGCTTAGCTTAGCCTAGCCTGACCTAGCTTTACTCTACTCTACTCTATTATATTATACTCTACTCTATCATACTCTACTATACTTTAACCTTCCTGGCCTAACCTAGCCAAACCTAGGCCTATCTAGCATAGCTTATCTTAGCTTTGCTCTACTCTACTGTGCACTGCTCTACTCTACTCTACTATGCTATGCTTCTCTCTACTCTAATCTAGCCAAGCCTAGCTAGCTTAACCTTACTCTATTTTACTCTACTCTAGTCTCTTCTACTCTACCCTACTATACTCTAGCCTGGCTTAGGTTACCACTAACCAAGCCTAGCCTAGCCTTGCTTAGCTTAGCCTAGCCAAACCTGGCTCAACTTTATTCAACTCTATCATACTCTACTCAACTCTGCTTTATTATACTTTACTTTACTATACTCTGCCCTACTCATCTCTACACTATTCTCTTTTTCTCTACTCTTTTTTGCTCAACTCTGCACTACTCTGGTCTACTATACTTTGCTCTACTCTACCCTAGCTTAGCCTAGCCTTACTTTGCCTAACCTAACCTAGCTCTACTCTACTATACTTTCTTACTTTAGTCAAGCTTAGGATAGCCTAGCCTAGCTTAGCTTAACCTAGCCTTGGCTAACCTAGCTCTACTCTACTCTACTCTACTCTGCTATGCTTCTACTGTACTTCACTCTGCTCTACTCATGTCTACTCTACTCTACTCTACTCTACTCTACTTTACTCTGCTATACTCTACACTACTATACTCTACTTTGCTCTGCTCTACCCTTCTCTACTATAATATAGCCTATCCTAGCCAAGCCTAACCTAACCTAATGTAGCTCTACTCTTATTATACTCTACTGTATTACTCTACTATTGTCTGGCCTAGCCTAGCCTAGCTTAGCTTAGCTTAGCCTTGCTTAACCTATTCAAGCTTTGCTACTGCTCTACTCTACTCTACTCTAATCTACCCAACTCAAGCCAAGCCTTACATAACCTAATTATGTCATCTCTGCTCCACTTTGTTATGCTCTTCTCTACTCTACCCTACTCTACTTTGATCTACTCCACTCTACTCTACTTTACTATGCTCCAAAATGCTCTCCTCTCCTCTCCTTTGCTCTCCTCCTCTCCTGTCTCCCATCTCATCTCCTCTTCTCTACTATACTCCTACTCTACTCTACTTTACTCTACTTTACTCTAACCTAGCTTTGCCAAACCTAGCTTTACTCTACTCTAATCTAGCCCTAACCTCACTCTACTCTACACTCTCAGCTCTATTGTTCTCTTCTCTACTTTGTTCTGCACTACTCTACTCTACTATACTCTAACTTAGTTTAGCCTAACCTAGTCTAAACTAGCTCTACTCTACTCTGCTTTACTCTAACCTAGCCTTGTCTAACCTAGCTTTACTTTACTTTAATCTAGCCTAACCTCACTCTACTCTACACTCTTAGCTCTATTATTCTCTTTTCTAGTTTGCTCTACTCTACTCTGCTCTACTCTATTATACTCTACTCTAATATACTACTACTCTACTCTATTCAACTCTAGCCTAGTCTAGCTTACCCTTTCCTAGGTTATGATAGCCTAACCTAGCTTTATTATACTTTACACTATTCTACTCTACTCTACATTACTTTAGCATAGCCTAACTTAGCTCTTCTCTACTCTGTTTTCTCCTACTCTACTCTCTTTTCCTCTACTCTACTCTCCTCTACACTACTCTATATTGCTCTGCTCTTCTTTGCTCTAATCACCCCTTGTAAACCTTACTCTACTCTAGCCTGGCCTAGCATACCCTATCCTATCCTCGCCTAGCATAGCACAACGTAGCTCTATTCTGCTCTAATCTAACTTTACTCAACTCTACTCCTTGCTACAGTACTCTAACCCAGTCTACTCCAACCTAGTTTAGCCTAACTTAGCTCTACTCCTCTCAACTCTACTCAACTCTATGTAACTCTAGCCTAGCATAATCTACTTTGTTCTACTCTACTCTACACTACTCTTCTAAGCACTACTCTACTCTACTCTACCCTACTCTACTCCACCCAACTCCACTTTACTCTACTCGGCTTTATTCTACTCTATCGTAGCCTAACATAGCTTATCCTAGCCTAGCCTTACCTAGGCTAGCCTAACCTAGCTCTATTCTACTATATTATACTATATTATACTATTCTCTACTCTGTTATACTCTACTCCACTCTACTCTACTCTACTCTACTCAACCCTACTCAACTCTAACATAGCTTAGCCTAACATAGTTATACTCTAATCAACTATGCTCTACTCTACTATGCTCAGCTTTGCTTTACTTTGCTCTCCTCTACTCTGTCACATTCTACTCTACTTTACTCAGCTCTACTTTGGTCTACTTTGCTCTACTCTATCCTATTCTACTGTACTTTTGTCTAGCCTAGCCTAACCAAATCTAACTCTACTCTACTCTACTTTACTTTACTCTAGCCTAACCTGCCATAACCAAGCCTAGCCAACCTAGCTTAGGCTAACCTAGCTCTACTCTACCCTACACAACTCTACTCTATTCTACTCTGCTCTAAACTAGCCTAACCTATCCTAGCCTAACCTAGCTCTACCCTAATCTACTCTACTCTAGCTTAGCCTACCTAACTTATCTTATCCTAGCTTAACCTAGCTTTTCATTACTTTGCTCTACTCTGCTTGGCTTTTCTATGCCATGCTCTATTATGCTCTACTTTACTCTGTAATGCTCTACTCTACTCTACTCTACTCTGCTCTCTTTTGCTCTCCTCAACTCTACTCTACTCTAATCTACTCAACTCTACTCTACTCTAGCCTTGCCTAACCAAAACAAGCTCTACTCTACTCTACTCAACTCTACTATACTCTACTCAACTCTACTATAACCTAACCTAGCCAAGTCTAATCAAACCTAACTATACTCTACTACACTCTAGCCTAGCCTACGTAGCTTAGCCTAGCATAAAGTAGCTCTGCCCTGCTCTGCTCATTTCTACTCTACTCTTCTCTGCTCTTCTCATCTCTTCTCTGATCTACTCTGCTCTGCTCTACTATACTCTGCTCTACTCTACTCAATTCTACTCTTCTCAACTCTACTCTACTCTGCTCTAATGTACTCTAGCCTTGCCTTGCCTAACCTATGTCTACTCTACTCTACTCTAGCCTAGCCTAGCCTAACCTCACTCTACCTTACTCTACTCTACCCTACTCTATTCCACTCTACTCTACCCTACTTTAGCCTTGCCTAACCTAACCTAGTAATACTTTCCTCTACTCTTCTCTACTCTACTCTTCTACATGTTTCTCTACTCTTTCACACTCTACTCTACTCTGGTCTTCTTTGCTCTCCTCTATTCTCTTATCCTCTACTTTGCTCAGCTTTGATATGCTCTATTTTGCCCTACTCTCCACTACTCTCTTATAAAAAATTCCATCCTACTCTACTCTACTATGCTCTACCCTAGCTTACCCTACCCTATTCGAGCCCATTTTTGCTTATCCTAGTTATACTATACCTTACTCTACTCTACTCTACTCTACTTTAATCTTGCTTATTTTAGCCCAACCTTGCCCTAATCTATTATACTCTATTATACTCTAGTCTACTCTACTCTACTCTAGCCTAGCCTAACCTAACTCTATTCTACTCTATTTTGCTCTGATCTACTCTGCTCTACTCTACTTTGCTATTCTCTACTCAACTCTAACCTTCTCTATTCTAATCTACTCTAACCAAGCTTGGCCTAGCCGAGCCTATCCTAAATTAGCTCTACTGTACTGTACTCTGCTCTATTATACTTGACACAACTTTTCTTTAGTCTACTCCACTCTACTTTATTGTAATATGCCATTCTCTACTCTACTCTTCTCTATTTTAACCTAGCTTTACCAAGTCTATCCTAATCTAGTTGTACTCTACTCTACTACTCTACTATACATAAGCTTAGCATAGCCTAGCCTAACCTAACTCTGCTCTGCTCTACTCCACTTTTCTCTATTACTCTATTGGTCTCTACTTTACTCTACTTTGCATAACTAAGCTCTATTGTACTCTACTCTACTCTCTCTACTCCACTTTACTCTACTCTCCTCTCCACTCTTCTCCTCCCCTCTACTCTCCTCTACTCTACTCTACTCTACTCCACTCTACTCTACTCTACTCTAATCTACTCTGCCTGCTCTACTCCAACCTAGCCTAGCATAATCTAGCTCTACTCTACGATAGTCCACTCCACTCTACTCTACTCTACTCTAGCCTAGCCTAACCTAGCCAAGCTTATCCTAGCCTACTTAGCCAAGCCTTGCCTAACCTAACCTAGCTCCACTGTACTCCACTTTACTATACAATACTTTACTCAACTCTACTCTACTGTACTCTAACCTTGCCTAACTTAGCCTAACCTAGGTTTGCCCTACTCTACCATGCTCTACTCTACTTTTCCTTATGCTATTCTACTCTGCTCTACTCTATTTTACTCTACTCAACTCTACTCTTCTACTCTGCTCTACTCTCCTTTACTCTGCTATGCTCTCCTCTACTCTACTCTATTCTACTCTACTATATAAGACTATACACTACTATACTCTACTACACTCTACACTACTCTACTCTACTCTACTCTGCACTACTCTAGCCAAGACTACCCTAGCCCAACAAAGGTCTACTATATTATACTCTACTCTACTCTATTCCATTCTACTCCACTCAAGCCTAGCTTAGCCTAGCTCAGCCAATCCTAGCCTTCCCTAGCCTAGCATAGCCTTTCCTAACCTAGCTCTATGCTACTCTCTACTATACTCGACTCTACTCTAACCTAGCTTAGCCATGCTTTCCTCTACTGTACTCTACTCCACTCTAGCTAGCCTTGCCTAGCCTAGCTTAAGAAAGCCCTCCTCTAATTCACTCTACTATGTTATGCTCTGCTCTTCTCTTCTATGCTTTACTCTAATTTGCTATTCTCTGCTCTATTCTGTACTCTAGCCTAGCCTAGCATCGCTTAGCCTAACCTAGCTCTACTCCACTCTACTCTACTCTAGCCTTGCCTAACCTAGCTTAGCTTTGCCTTCCTTTGCTCTTCTCTACTCAACTCAACTCTACTATGCTTTTCCCTACTTTACTCTACTCTAACCTTGCCTAGCTTAACATAACCTAACTTAGCTTAGCCTAACATTGCTTTTTTCTGCACTACTCTACTCTACTCTACTCAACCCTACTGTTCTCTATTATACTCTACTCTAGCCTTGCTTAGCCTATCCTAAGCTAACCTACCTCTGCCTTACTCTAGTCTACTCTAATCTAATCTACTCAACTATACTCAACTCTTGATTAGCCTAGCTTTGGCTAGCATAGCCTACCTAAGCCGACCCTAGCCTAACTTTGCTCAACCTAACCTTGCTTTATTCTACCCTACTCAACTTTACTCTACTTCACTCTTATCTACTCTACTCAACTTTACCCTACTTTGTTCTACTCTACTCTACTCTAACCTAGCCTAGCCTTGCTCTACTCTACTCTTCTCTACTCAACTCTATTCTACACAACTCTACTCTACTCTAAACTTCCCTATCCTAACCCAGCTTAGCATAGCTAAGCCTAACCTTGCTCTGCTCTACTATAGTCAACTCTACTCTACTCTTCTCTGATCTGCTCAACTCTACTATTTGATTCTCAGCTCTTCTCTCTTATGCTCTGCTCTTCTCTCTTCTACACTGCTCTGTTCTACACTACTCTACTCTACTCTACTCTATTTTACTCTACTTTGCTCTACTCTGCTTTGCTTCACTTTCCTCTACTCAACTCTACTTTGCTTTGCTCTACTAAGCTATGCTCTACTCTACTCTGCTCTTCACTACTCCACACTACATTACTCTACTTTACTCTAATCTAATCTACAACACTTTACTTTAACCTAGCCTAGCTTAACAAAACATATCTTAGCCAAACCTAGCTTTACTTTACTATACTACTCTACTCCAGCTTGGCCTAGACTAACCTAACAAAGCCTAGCTCAACCTAATCTACTCTACTCTACTCCAATCTACTCTTACCTTACTTAGCCTAGCCTAGCCTAACTTAGCTTGACTCTACCTCACTCTAGCCTAGTCTCACCTCACTCTACTCAACTCTGCTTTACTCTTCTCTACTTAGCTCTGCTCATCTCTACTATGCTCTACTCTACTCTACTCTTCTCTACTCTACCATAGTTTTTCTACTTTTCTCTACTCTACTCTACTCTTCCTTACTCTAGCCTAGCCAAGCCTAATCGAACTCTACTCCACTCTACTCTTGTTTAGCCTTGCATCGCCTAGCATAGCCTCGCCTTCCCTCGTCTCGTATAGCCTAGCCTTACCTTGCCTAGCCTTGCCTAACCTTGCTCTACTCTACTCTACTCTAGCCTTGCCTAATATAACCTAACCTATCTTAACCTAAGCTAACTCTACTCTACTCCAATCTACTCTACTTTGCTCTACTCTACTAGGTTATGCTCTACTCTACTCTAACATAGCCTAGCCAAGCCTTGCCTAACCTAGCCTAGCCTAACTTAGCTCTAGTCTTCTCTACTCTACTTTACTCTGCTTTACTCTGGCCTGCTCTACTCTTTTCTACACTACTCTACTCTGCTCGACTCTACTCTACTCTAGCCTCGCTAACCTTTGCCTAACATAACCTAGCCTAACCTCTATTCTACTTTACTTTACTCTCCTTTATTCTACTCTACTCTTGCCTAGCTTGGCTTGCCCTGGCCTAGCCTAATCTAACCTAGTTTAGTTAGCCAAACCTAGCTCTACTCTATTATACTCTACTCTACTTTACTCAACTCAACTCTACTTTAGCCTCATATAGCCTTCCCTACCCTATCCTAAGTTAACTTAGCCTAGCCTAACCTAGCTCTACTCTACTTTACTCTATTATACTCTATTCTTGCTTAGCCTAGCCTAGCTTATCCTAACTTAGCTACACTCTACTCTACTCTACTCTATTTTACTTTACTTTAGCCTACCCTAACCTAGCTTACCCTGGCCTAACTTAATCTAACCTTGCTCTACTCTACTATACTATTCTCTATGCTACTCTACTATAACCTAACCTAGCCTAGCATAACTTAGCTCTACTCTACTCTACTTAAGCCTAGCTTAGCCAAGCTTAGCCTAGTCTTACCTAGCCTAGCCTGTCTTAGCCTAACCAGAATCTGCTCTACTTTCCTCTACTCGGCTCAACTTTACTAAACTCTACATTACTTTATTCTAACCTATCCTAGAGTAACCTATCCTAATTCTACTATACTCTACTCTACTCGACTCTAACCTAGCTTAACTTAACCTTTCTCTACTCAGCTTTGCTTTGCTCTGCTCTGCTTTACTTTACTCTATTCTTCTTTACTCAACTCTACTTTACTTTGCTCTTCTTTACTCTTCTCTACTCTGCTCTAATCCACTCAACTCTACTCTACTCTACTCTAACCTAACCAGGCCTAGCCCAATCAAACTCTACTCTACTTTACTCTACTCTACCTTGGATTAGGCTAGCCTACTAGCCTTGCTTAACTTAACCTAGCTCTGCTCTGTCTGGTCTACTACAGTCTTCACTTTCTACTCTTCTCTACTCTACACCATACTACTCTACTCTACTCTGCTTTGCTCTATTCTACTCTACTCTGTACTCTAACCTAACCTAACCTAGCTCTACTCTACTCTACTTTACTCTATTCAAACCTAGCCCAACCTTGCCTACCATAACCTATCCCAACCTAACCTAGCTCTACTCTACTCTAATCTATTGCTACTCTACTCTACTCTACTAGGCTCTGGTCTACTCTACTCTAACCATTCCTAGCATAGCTTAATTTAGGTCTACTCTTCCTTGTTCTATTATTTTCTACTTTGATCTACTCTACTTTACTTTACTCTATTTTACTTTACCTACTCTACTCTACTCTAGCCTAGCTTAACCTAGCTCTACTCTTCTTTACTCTACTCTTATCTACTCTAGCCTGGCCTAGCCTCCTTAGCTTAGCCCAACTTAGTTTAGACCAACCAAACCTAGCTTTATACTACTCTACTCTACTCTATTCCACTCTTCTCTAGCCTGGCATAACCTAGCTTAGCCTACCCTAACCTAGCCTAACAATGCCTTAACAAGCTCTACTCTACTTATCACTACTATACTCTCCTTTAACTTAGCCTAGCATAGCTTACCCCATCCTAGCTCTACCCTAATCCTCTCTATTCCACTTTACTGTAGCATAGTTTGGCCTGCCGAGCCAAGCCTAACCTATCTCTGCTCTGGCTTGCTCTGTATTGCTTTACTCTACTCTATTCTGCTAAGCTCTGCTATGCTCTGGTCTTCTCTACTCTACTCTATTTTTATTTGCTCTACTCTACTATACTCTACTCTATTGTAGCCAAGCCTAGCCTCACCTAGCTCTATTCTACTCCACTATACACTACTTTACTCTGCTTTGCTCCACTCTACTATACCCTAGCCTCGCCTAACCAGCCTTAGCTCGCCTAACCTAGCTCTACTCTACTCAGCTTTACTTTGCTCTACTCTACTCTGATCTGTTCTACTTTTCCCTACTCTACTTTGCTCTCCTCTACTCTACTATGCTCTTCTTTGCTCTACTTTGGTCTACTCTTCTATGCTATGTTTTGCTCTACTCTCCTCTATTATGGTCTGATTAGCTTTCCTCAGCTCTGTTATGGTCTGATTAGCTCTACTCTGCTTCACTCTCCTCTCCTCTCCTCTCATCTCATCCTGTATACTTTACTCTACTCTACTCTACTCTTCTATACTCTGGCTTATTTTCTACTCTACTTTAATCTACATTACTCTACTCTACTCGATCCTAACCTAGCTTAGCCAATGTTAGCCTACCCTAGCCTAAAATAGCTCTACTCTACTCCACCCTACTTTACTATACTCTACTCTTCTCTTGCTAAGCTGAGCTTAGTATAGCCTACCCTAGCCTAACCTACCTCTGCTCTACTCTCTACTCTACTAAGTTCTACTCTACTCTGCATTACTCTACTCTACTATGCATTACTCTGCTTTGCCCTTCTTCTCTGCTCTACTCTACTTTTATCTACTCTACTCTGTTCTACTCTTCTCTCCTCTTCTCTCTTCTACTCTACTCTACTCTACACTGTCTGCTCTCCTCTGCACTACTCTACTCTACTCTAATCTACTTTACTCTACTCTACTCTACCCAAGCCTAGCCTAGTTTTGCTTAACCTTGCTCTACTCTACTCTACCCTAATCTACTCTACACTATTCTACTCTGTTATACTCTTGCCTAGCCTAACCTAGACTACCCTTACCTAGGCTTGATTAGCCTAACCCTACTTTGCTCTACTCTACTATGCTCTTCTCTTCTTTTTATTGCTCTATTCTACTCTACACTCTACCCTACTTTATTTTTCTTTTCTCTACTTTGCTCTGCTCTATTACACTATACTCTTCTCTACTCTACTCTACTTTATTATACTCTAGCTTATCTTAGCTTAGCCATACCTAGCTCCACTCTACTCTACTCTACTCTACTCTACTATACTCTAGCCTAGCCTAGCCTAACCTAACCTAACTACCAAGCTTACCCTAGCATAACCAAGTTCTACACTACTCTACTCTACTCTACTCTACTCTACTCTAACCTAGCTTTGCCAAACCTAGATTTTCTAGTTATACTCTACTCTAGTCTAGACTAACATAACCTAGCTCTTCTCTCCTCTGCTTAGCTCTACTCTACTCTACTCTTCTTAGCTCTACTATACTCTATTATGCTCTGCTTTCCTCTCCTCTTCTTTACTCTTCTCTTCTCTGCTCTACTATACTCTACTTTAGTCCACTCTACTCTGCTATGGTCTACTCTATTCTACCCGACACTACTCTAATCAACTCTACTCTACTCTTCTATCCTAAACCCTGCTCTACTATACTCTAATCTACCCTACACTACTTTACTCTACTCGATCCTATCCTAGCCTAGCCAATATTAAACTACCTTAGCCAAGCCTAGCCTGACATAACTCTACTCTACCCTACTCTACTATACTCTACTCTTCTTTAGCCTAGACAAACTTAGCCTAGCCTAACCTAACTCTACTCTACTATACTCTGCTCATTTATGCTTTACTCTTTATTACTTTGCTCTTCTCTACATTACTTTGTTATGCTCTTCTTCTCTGCTCTACTCTTCTCTGATCTACTACTCTTTTCTGCTCCTCTCCTCTTGTCTCTTCTAGTCTACTCTACACTACTCTCCTCCACACTACTCTACTCAACTCTACCTTACTCTACTCTACTCTATTTTACTCTACTCTACTCTATTCAAGCCTAGCCTAACCTTGCTCTACTCTACTCTACCTTACTCTACTCTACTCTATTCAAGCCTAGCCTAACCTTGCTCTACTCTACTCTACCCTACTCTGCTCTACTCTTCTCTATTCTACTCCATTATACTCTTGCCTAGCCTAGCCTAACTTACCCTAACCTAGCTTTACTCTACTCTGCTATGCTCTTCTTTACTTTTCATAGCTCTGCTATACTCTACACTCAACTCTGCTTTTTTCTACTTTGCTCTAGTCTCCTCTACTATACTCTACTCTCCTTTACTCTACTTTATTATATTATAGCCTAGCTTAGCTTAGCATAACCTAGCTCTACTCTACTCTACTCTTCTCTACTATACTCTAGCCTAGCCTAACCTAACCTAACCAACCAAGCTTAGCCTAGCCTAACCTAGTTCCACTCTAATCAACTCTACACTGCTTTATTACACTCTACTCTAACTAGCTCTGCCTAACCTAACCTTGCTCTAGTCTATTATACTCTACTCTACTCTACTCTACTAAACTCAACTCTACTCTAGCCTCGCAAAGCCTAGCCTACCCCTAGCTTAACCTAGCCTAGCCTAACATAGCTCTACTCTACTCTACTATACATTATTCTAACTTAGCCTAGCCTAGCTTATCGAAACTTAGCTACACTCTACTCTACTTTACTCAATTCTACTTTGCATACTCTAGCCTTGTTAATCCTAGCCTAGCTTAGCCTAACCTTACTCTACGTTTGTCTGCTATGCTCTTCAAGACACTTCTTGGTTTTGTTATGCTCTGCTCTACTCTATTGAGCTTTACTCTGCTCTACTCTACTCTATTATACTATATCCCAACCTAGCGTAACTTAGCTCTACTCTACTCTACTTTACTCTGCTCTACTCTAGCCTAGCCTCGCCAAGCCTACCCAAGACTAGCCTATCCTAGCCTACTCTCGCTCTACTCTACTTTATTCTACTTTACTCTACTCTTGACTACTCTACTCTAATCTACTCTACTCCACTCCACTCTACTCTAGCATAGCCTAGCCTACCCTAACCTAACCCAACCTAACCTAGCTCTACTTGACTCTATTCTACTCTACTCAACTCTAGCCTTGCCTAGCCTTGATTGGCCTAGCATAGCCTAACCTACCTCTACTCTACTCTACTCTGCTTCTCAATGCTCTACTCTACTCTAAACAACTATGCTCTACTCTACTCTACTCTACATTGCTCTGCTCTCCTCTTCAACTCTACACTACTTTACTCTGCTCTACTCTTCTCTGCTCTACTCTACTCTCCTGAACTCTATTCTAAATTACTATACTCTGCTCTACTCTACTCTATTATACTTTACTTTATTCTACTATACTCTACTCTATTCTACTCAATTATACTCTACTCCACTTTACATTACTCCACTCTACTCTACTATACTCTAGCCTAACCTAGGCTATCCTAACGTAATTTAGCTCCACTTTACACTACTCTACTTTAGCTTAGCCAAGCTTAGCCTTACCTAACCTAGCCCTACTCTACTCTACTCTACTCTCTACTCTACTCTGCTCTACTCTACTCTACTCTACTCTAATCTAGCCTAGCCCAACCTTGCCAAACCAAGCCTAGCCTAACTTAGCTCAACTCTGCTCTATATTACTCAACTCTACTCTACTCTACTCTTATCTACTCTACTTTGCTCCACTCTACTCTACCATACTCTTTTCTACTCTACTCTACTCTTCTAAACTCTGGCCTTGTTTAGCTTAACCTAGCCTAGCCTTGCTTAACTTAGCTCTACTCTACTCTTCTCTACTCTACTCCATCCAACCCTACTATAGCCTAACTTAGCCTACCCTAATATAGCTAACCTAGCAAAGCTTAGCTCAACAAAACCTAGCTCTACTATATTCTACTCTACCCTACTCTTCTTAACTCTTCTTTACTCTACTCAATTATACTCTAGCCTACCCAAGCCTATCCTAGCCTAGCCTAACCTCACTCTACTCTACTTTACTGCACTCTACCCTACTCTAACTTAGCCTTCCCTAGCCTATCTGAGCCAAGCTCTACTCTACACTTCTCTACTCCACTTTATTCTACTCTACTCTGGCCTATCTTAGCCTAGCCTAGCATAACCTAGCTTTGCTTTGGTCTTCTTTTCTCTACTCTGCTCTATTATACTCTACTTTACTCTACTCTTCTCTGATATACTCTACTCTACTATAGCCTAATTAAGCCAAGCCTTGCCAAACCTAGCTGTACTCTACTCTACTCTATTCTACTCTGCTCTAGCCTCGTCAAGCCTAACCTAGCTCTACTTTTCTCTGTTTTGCTCTCCTTTATTATACTCTATTTTGCTCTTTCTGCTCAACCCTACTCTACTAGTTTATGCTCTACTCAACTCTGCTATACTCTACTCTACTATACTCTACACTATTTTACTCAAGCTTAGCCTTTCCTATCCTAACCTTGATCTATACTACTCTACTCGACTCTAGCCTATCCTAACAAAGCTGAGCCTAGCCTAGCTGAACCTAACCTAACCTAGCTCTACTCTACTTTGCTCTACTATGCTCTAAACTACTTAACTCTTTTTTGCTCTACTCTACACTATTATGGTCTACTCTACTCTACTCTATATTAGCAAATCCTCGCCCAGCCTAGCCTAGCCTAGCCTAACCTAGCCTAACTTAGCTCTACACTATCTACTTTACTCAATTGTACTCTAGGCTAGCTTAACCTAGCCTAGTCTAGCCTAGCATAACTTAGCTCTACACTACTCTACTCTACTCTATTATACTCTACTCTAAACTACACTACTCTACCCTAACCTAGCCTAGCTAAGCCTAACCTTGCTCTATTCTACTCTGCTCTACTCTACTCAACTATGCTATGCTCTACTTTATTTTTCTCATCTCTCTCTACTCTATTCTTCTTTTCTCTCCTCTACTCTACTCTTCTCTACTTTACTTTGCTCTGCTCTGCTCTACTTTCCTCTAATCTACTATACTCTAGCCTTTTCTACCCTAACATAATTTAGCATAATTGAGCTCTACTCTATTAAACTTAACTTTGCTATACTTTATCCTCACCAAGCCTATCTTACCCTAGCCAAACCTAGCTCTACAATACTCTACTATACTCTAACCTAGCTTAATTGAGCCAAGCCTAACCTATCTATGCTCTACTCTGCTCTACTCTAGCCTAGCATAACCTAGCCTAGTCAAGCCTTGTGTAGCCTCACCTAGCTTTGCCTAACTTAACTCTACTTAGCTCTACTCTGCACCACTCTACTCTGTTGCACTCTACTCAACTCTACTCTACTCTATTTTATTATACTCTAGCCTAGCTTGGCCTAAGGTAGCTCTACTCTACTATACTCTACTATACTCCACTCTAACATAGCATAGCTTAACCTGGCCAATCCTAGCCTAACCTAGCAAAACCTAGTGCTACTCTACTATACTCTTTTCTACTTTACTCTAGCCTATCCTAACATTGTACTCTACTCTACTCTACTCTCCTCTACTCTCCTCTACTCTACTCTATTCTACTCTACTCTACTTTAGGCTAATTTAGCCTTGTCTAGCCTCGCTCTACTCCACTCTACTCTACTTTATTCTACTCTATGCTCCCCTAACCTTACCTAGCTTATCATAGCCCAGTATAGTAGAGCCTAACCTAGCTCTACTATGCCTTGCTCTACTCTGCTATGCTCTGCTTTACTTTTCTCTACTCTGCTCTGCTATGCTCTACTCTACTCTACTATGCTCTACTCTTCTCTGGTCTGCTCTGCTCTACTTTACCCTACTCTACTCCACTCTACTCAACTTTACTCTAGCCTTGCCTAGCCTAAACTAGCCAAGCCTAATCGAGCTCTTCTCTACCTTACTCTTCTCCACACTACTCTACCCTACACTACTCTAGGCTAGCTTTGCCTAGCCAATCTTAGCCTAGCCTCGCTTAAACTAACTCTACTCTTCTCTACTTTACTCTACTCTACTATATTATACTCTACACCACTAAAGTTTGCTCTACTCTAACCTAGCCTAGCCTTGCCTTTCCTAGCTTTACTCTTCTCTACTCTACTCTAGCTTACCCTTGCTTAGCTTAGCCTAGCCAATCCTAGCATAACTTAGCTCTGTTCTACTATGCTTTGCTTTGCTCCACTCTGTTCTACTCTGCTTTGCTCTTCTTTACTCTGCTCTACTCTGCATTGCTATACTCTACTTTACTACACTCTAGCCTAACCTAACCTAATCTAGCTCTACTCTACTCTACTCTAGCCTAACATAGCCTACCCTAGCCTAGCCTATGCTTACCTAAGTTATCAAAACCTAACTCTTCACTACTCTACTCTCCTCAACTCTACTTTACTCTACTCTACTCTACACTACTCTACTCTATTATAATCTACTCTACTCTACTATACTCTACTCTATTCTTCTATATTATAACCTAGCCTAGCTTAGCCTACCCTAGCTCTACTGTGCTCTACTCTGTTATGCTCTTCTCTATTCTCCTCTACTCTACTTTATTTTTTTCTAGTCTACTCTACTCTGCTCTACTCTACCCTACTCTATTCTACTCTACTCTAGCCTAGCCAAGCCTAACCAAGCTCTACTCTATTTTACTTTACTCCACTCTACTTTACTTTATTATTCTTTAGCCTATCCTAGCCTAGCCTAATGTAGCTCTTCTCTACTCTTCTCTACTTTACTCTTTCTACTCTACTCTACTCTACTCTAACCTAGCCTATCCTTACTTAACCTAGCTCTACTCTACTCTACTCTACTCTATCCTAGCTTAGCCTAACCTAAGCTAGACCTTCTATAGCCTAGCCTAGCTTAGCCAAACCTAACATTGCTCAGCTTTATTCTGTACTGCTCTAATCTACTCTACTCTACTATACTCTATTTTATTCTACTCAGCTCAGCTCTGCTCTACTCTACTCGACTCTATTGTATTCTAGCCTAGCCTAACCAAGCTCTGCTCAACTCTACTCTACTCAATGTTAGCTTAACCTAAAGTAGCTTACCCTATTGTAGCCTAGCTTAACCTAGCTCTACTCTAACTATACTCTAATCTTATCTTCTCAGCTCTATTCTACATTACTCTATTCTTCTTTGTTCTACTCTACTAAGCTCTATTATTCTCTACTCTGCTCTACTCTACTCTATTCTACTAAACTCTACTCCAATCCACTATATGCTAGCCTATCCTAGCCAAACCTAGCCTAGCCAAGCTCTACTCTACTCTACTCTACTCCAACCTAGCCTTGCCTAGCCTACCCTAGACTAGCTTGGCATAGCTTAGCCTAGCCTAACCATGCTCTACTCTACTCTACTAAATTATACTCTAATCTACTTTACTATAACCTAACCTTGCCTAGCCTTTCCTAACCTAGCTCTACTCAACCCTACTCTAGCCTAGCTTAGCCTAACCTAGCCTTGCCAAGTTGAGCCTAGCCTAGCCTAGCTTACCCTAACCTAACTCTGCTCAGCTCTACTTCGCTCTACTCTACTCTACCCTACTTTGCTCAGCTCTACTATGCTCTACTCTACTTTGCTTTATTTTATCTAGCCCGAACCAACCCTAACCTAACCAAGCCCTACTCAACTCAACTCTACCCTACTTTTGCCCAGCATATCCTAGCCTAGCCTAACCTAACCGAGCTCTTTTCTACCATACTGTACTCCACACTACTCTTGCCAACCTTAGCCGAACCTTGCTTTGCTCTTCTCTGCTTTTCTCTACTCTAATCTTTGCTTTACTCTTCTCTACTCTACTCTATTCTACTCTACTATAATTTTATCTACTCTACTCCACTCTAATCTACTATAGCTAGCCTATCCTAACCTAAAACAAGCACTACTCTACTCAACTCTACTCTAACCTACTCTACTTTGGTCTTCTCTACTCTCACCTAGCCTACCTTAGCATAGCCTAGCCAAGCTTAGCCCAACCTAAACTAGCATTACTCTACTCTACTTTACTCTATAATACTATACTCCACTTTACTCTACTCTAACCAGGGCTAGCCAAACTTAACCTAGCTCTACTCTACTCTACTCTTCTCAACCCTATACTTCTTTACTCTACTATACTATGCTCTACTCTACTCCACTCTACATTATTCCATTGTGTTTTTTAAAACTATATTATACTCTACTCTGCTCTACTCTACTCTACTTTGCTCTACTCTACACTACTTTAGCCTAGTCGAGGCTAGCCAAGCCTAGCCTTGTCTAATCTAAGCTCATTTTAGCTCAGCTCTACTCTACTCTAACTTTCTATACTCTGATGTACTCTACTTTGCTTTGCTCTATGCTACTCTTCTCTAATCAGCCCTACTCTACTATACTCATCTCTACTCTACTTTACTATACTCTACTTAACTCTACCATACTTTACTCTATTCCACTCTACACTACACTACTTTGCTGTAGCCTAGCCTAACTTAGCTCTACTCTACTCAGCTCTGGTCTACTCTACTCTACTCTATACTACTCTGATTTTCTCTAATCTATTATACTCTACTCTGTTCTATTCTGCTCTACATTGCTCTATTTTGCTCTGCTCTGCTTTACTCTCCACTATTCTACTCTGCTTTGCTCTACTCTATTCTACTCTACTTTACTCAGCTCTATTTTTCTCTACTCTACTCTAATCTACTCTAACCTAGGCTAACCTAGCTCTACTCTATTGTACTTTGCTTTACTCTAGTCTACTATGCTTAAACTTAGCCTAGCCTTCCTTAGCATAGCCTAGCTTAGCCAAGAATAACTTAGCTCTACTTTATTCTATTATAATGTACTCTACTCTACTCAACTCTAACATAACCTAGCCTAGCCTAACCTAACCTAGCTCTACTTTATATTACTCTACTAAACTATATTCTACTCTACTCTAGCTTAGCTTAGCTTGACCTAGCTCTACACTACTCTACTTTAATTAGCTCTACTATGCTCTGCTCTGCTCATTGCTCTACTTTACTCTGCTCTACTTTACTCTTCTCAACATTATTAAACTCTATACTACTATACTCTAGCATAGACTAGCCTAGCCTAACTAAGTCTAACCTTGCTCTTCTCTACTCTACTCTAGCCTAGCCAAGCCTAACATAGCTTTACTCTAGTCTAGTCTAGTCTACTCTGCTCTAGTCTACTTTGTTGTACTCTACTCTACTCTACTCTACTCTACTCTTCTCTGCTCTACTAAACTCTACTCTACCTTACTATACTTTATCCTAGCCTAGCTTGAACTTGCTTTACTCTACTCTATTCTACTCTATAATACTGTACTCTAGCATAGCCTAGCCTACCTATCCTACCCTAACCTAATAGCCTAACCTAGATATACTCTACTATATTATACTCTGCTCTACTCTACTCTCTTTTATTCTATTCTAATCTACTTTACTCTAGTCAACTCTACTCTGACCTAGCCTAGCCTAACTTAGCTCTACCATACTCTACTCTACTCTAGCCTAGCTTAGCTTGGCTTAACTAGCTCTACTCTTCTCTACTATGCTATGCTCTACTGTACTCTGCTTTACTCAACTTTCCATTATTCTACTCTACTCTACTCTACTCTATTATCGCTTAGTTTAGACTAACCTAACAAACCTCTACTCTACTCTGCTCTGCTCTAGCCTTGCCTATCCTATCCTAGCTCTGCTTGCTCTGCTCATTTCTACTCTACTCTAATCCACTCTACTCTACTCTACTCTACTCTACTCCACTCTACACTAGCCTAGCCTAGCCTAGCCTATCCTACTAGCTTAGTCTCACCTAGCCTAGCCTAGCCTTACTTAAACTAGCTCTACTTTGTTATGCTCTAAACTGCTCTGCTCTTCTCTTCTCTACTCTACTCTACTTATCTCAACTCTACTCGGTTGTGCTCTATACTACTCTACTCTACTTTAATAAAGCCTAGCCTTGCCTACCCTAGCCTAGCATGACCTAGCCTATCCTAGCCTTGCCTAACCTAACCTTGCTCTGCTCTACTCCACTCTACTCTACTCACTCTACTCTACCTTAGCCTAACCTAGCCTAGCTTAGCCTAGCCTATCCTAGCTCTACTCTACTGTACTCTACTATACTCTACTCTACTCTACTCTACTCTAACCTATCCTTGACCAGCTCTACTATACTCTACTCTGCTCTACTTAACTATGCTCTGCTCTGCTATGCTCAACTCTACTCTACTATACGCTTCTCTACTCTGCTCTTCTCTACTCTTCTCTGCTCCACTCTTCCCTGCTCTACTCTACTCTACCCTACTCTAGCCTTTCCTAGCCTATCTTAACTGAGCCTTACTCTAATCTAAACTACTCTTCTCTTTTCTATCCTTTCTTAGCCTACCCTAGCCTAACCAAGCTCTACATTACTCAACTTTAGACTACTTTACTCTATTCTATCCTTGTCTAGTTTACCTTAGCCTAACCAAGCTCTACATTACTTAACTCTATACTACTCTACTCTACTCTCTTTATTCTACTCTACTTTACTCTAATATACTTTACTCTATTCTACTCAACTCTACACTGCTCAACTCTAGTGATGTCTAGCCTACCCTAGCCTCGCCTAGCCTAGCCTACCCTAGCTTTACTTTACTCTACAATAATCTACTCTACACTACTCCACTCTATTATACTCTACTCTATTCCACTCGATCTTATTCTAGCCTATCCTAGCCAAGCATAACCAATCTCAACTCAACTCTACTCTACACTACTCTCTTTTCTCTATTCTATTTTACTATAATCTACTTAGCTACCCACTCCTCTCCTCTACTCTAATCTACTATGCTCTACCCTTCTCTATTCTACTCTGGCCTAGCCTAGCTTAGCCTAAGCAAACTTTACTCTACACTACTCTATTCAACTCTATTTTACTCTACTTTACCCTACTCTAGCTTAGCCTAGCCTAAACTAGCTTTACTCTACTATACTATACTCTACTCTATTGTACTTTACTCTACTTTATTATCCTCTACTCCACTAAAACCTAGCTTAACAAAGCTTTACTATACTCTACTCGACTTTATTATACTCTACTCTGGCCTAACCTTACCTAGCCTTGCCTAACCTAAGCTTGCTCTGCTCTACTCTACTCTGTTATGCTATGATCTACTCTACACTACTCTGTACTGCTCTACTCTTCTCTACTCTTCACTGCTCTACTCTTCTCTGCTCCATAATACTTTGCTCTGTACTCTAGCCATCCTTAGCCTAGATTAGCCTAACATAGCTCTACTGTACTCTGTTTTAGACTAGCCCAGCCTAGCCTGGCCTTGCCTAGCTTTGCCTAGCCTAACCTATGTTTATCTACTCTACTTTACTCTACTCTACTCTACTCTACTCTAACTTAGCCTTTCTTAGCCTAACCTAACCTGGCCTAGCTTAGCTTTCCCTAGCCTACCCTAGCATAACTTTGCTCTACTCTACTCTTCTTACCACTACTATACCTACACTGCTCTACTCAACTCTACTCTACTTTACTCTAGCCTTACCTCGCTAAGCATAGCAAAGCCTTGCCCAACCTAGCTCTACTCTACTCTACCCTACTCTACTCTACTCTACTATACTATACTCTAGCATAGTCTAGCCTACCCTAACCTTGCCTAGCCTAGCATAACTTAGCCTAACCAAACCTAGTTTTGCTCTACTCTACTCAACTTTACTCTACTCTACTCTATTGTACTCTACTCTACCTTACTTTAACTAGCTTTGCCAAGCCAAGCCTAACCTAGCTCTACATACTCTATTGTACTCTACTCTACTCTAGCCTAGAATAGTCTAACCTAACCTATCTCTATTCTACTCTAATCCACTCTTCTCTATTCTATTTTGCTATACTTTTTTATTCTCTTCTCTTCTCGTTTCTGCTCTCCTCTCCTCCTCTCTACTCTGCTTAGCTCTGTACTATTCTATTCTGCTCTACTCTACTCTACTCAACATTAGTTTGCTCTACTCAGCTTTGATCTGCTCTACACTATTCTACTTGTTTGTTCTTTGCTCTACTCCATTATACTCTACTGTACTTTGGCCTAGCCTAGTCTAACCTAACATTGTTTAACCTAGCTCTACTCTACTCTACTTTAACCTACTTAGACTAGCCTAAACTAACCTAGAGTAACTTAACCTAACCTAGCTTAGCTCTATTCTACTCTACTCTACTCTACTCTTGCAAGCTTAATTGAGCTTTACTCTTCTCTGCTCTACTCTACCATAGTCTCCTATGCTCTACCCTACTCTACTATGCTCTTCTCCCTTTTACTCTACTCTACTCTCCTTTCCTCTCCCCTCCTCTCCTTTCCCTTACTCTACTCTTCTCTAACCGAGCTTACCAAATCTAGCTCAACTCTACTTTGCTCTAAGCTACTCTAGCCTAGCCTAGCTTTGCTTACCTAGCCAAGCTTTGCTTTGCTCTACTCTACTTTACTGTACACTACTCTACTTTAGCCTAGCCTTGTTTGGCCTAACTTAACCTAGCTTTGCTCTACTATACTTGACTCTAGCCCAACCTAACCTTGCGTTGCCTAGCCTAACCTAACCTACCTTAGCAGAAATTAGCGCTGCACTACTTCTCTCTGCTCTACTCTACTTAACTCTACTATGCTCTACTATACTCTGCATTACTCTACTCTATTCTTCTTTACTTTAGCCATGCTGAGGCTAGCCTAGCATAACCTAACCTAGCTCTACTCTAATCTACTCTACTCAAGCTAGCATCACCTTGCCTCGCATAGCTTAGCCTAACCAAGCCTAACTTAGCACTACTCTCCTCCACTCTACTCTATTATCCTTTATTCTACTCTAATCTACTCTACTCCACTGTAATCCACTCTACTCCACTCTACTCTACTTTATCCTAGCCTAGCTTAGAATAACCAAGCTTTACTCTACTCTACTCTATTCTACTTTGCTTTGCTCTGCTTTATTTTACTCTACACTATTATTGTCTACTCTACTTTGCTCTTCTTTGATTTGCTTTACTCTACTATACTCTACTCTGCTCCACTCTAGCCTAGCATAGCCTCGCCAAACTGAGCTCTAGTATGCTCTAAACTAGCTTCTCTACTCTACTCATAATAGCCAAGCATTGGTCTAGGCTAACCTAACCTAACTCTACTCTACTAGCCTAACCTTGCTTAACCAAACCTGGATCTGCTCTTCTCTACTCTACTCTTCCCTAGTTTAGCCATGTCGAGCCAAGCCTATCCTAACTTAACCTATCTCTACTCTAGCTAGCCTCACCATGCTTAGCCTAGCTTAGCATTGCCTAGCCTACCCTTGCTCTACTCTACTCTACTGTACTCTATTAAAATCTATCATACTCTAATCTATTCTGCTTTACTCTATTCCACTCCACTCTTCTCAACACTACTCTAACCTAGCTTAGCTTAGCCTATCCAAGCTTTACTTTGCTCTGCTTTGCTTTATTCAGCTCTACTGTACCCTACTATTCTCTACTCTAATGTTTTTTGCTTTGCTTTGCTCTAATCCTCTCTACTCTGTTCTACTCTACTCCATCTTAGCCTAGCTTAGCCTACCCTTGCCTAATCAAGCTATAGTCTATCCTATGCTACTCTTCTTCACTCTACTCTACCCTAGCCTAGCCTTGCTTAACCAAGCTCTTTTCTACTCTACTCTACTCTACTCTAGCCTAGCCTCGACTAACCTAGCTCTACTCAACTTCATTCCACTCTACAATACTCTACTCTTCTCTACTCTACGATACCCTAACCTAGCCTAGCCTAGCTTATCCTAGCTCTAATCTACTCTACTCTACTCTATTCTACTCAACACTAGTCTACTATATCCTAGCATCTCCAAACCTTGCCAAGCCTAGCATATCATAACCTAGCTCTACTCAGCTCAGCTCTACTCTGCTCTACACTACTCTCCTCTCCTTTACTGCACTCTTCTCTATTATGCTTTACTTTCCTCTACTCTACTCTTTTTCGTTCTGCTTTGTTGTCCTCTACTCTACTTTACTCTACTCTACTCCATAATACTCTACTTTACTTTGCTCTACTCTACTCAAGCCTAGCCTAGGCAACTAAAACCTAGCCTACCCTAACACAGCTTTGCCTAGCATAGCCTAGCCTTACCATAGTCTGCTCTTCTTGTTTAAGCTCTAATCCACTCTGCTCTGCTCAGCTCAAATGTCCTATACTCTATTCTACTCTACTCTACTCTACTCTACTCTTCTATAGCAAAGCCTAGTCTAGCCTAACCTAGCTTTACTCTGCTCTACTCAACTCAACTCTATCCTATTATACTCTACTCTACTCTACTCTACTCTACACTAGCCTAGCTAGCTTTGCTCTACTCTACTCAGCTCTACTCTACTTTACTCTACTCTGTTCTACTCTACTCAACTCCACTCCACTCTACTCAACCCTAGCCTAATTTAGCTTTATTCTACTCTACTCTACTTACTCTACTCTACTCTAGCTTACTCTTGCCTAGCCTAACCAAACTTAGCCTAACCTAACCTAGCCTAGCCTATCCTAACCTACCTCTACTCTACATTACTACAATATACCCTAATATATTCTACTATAGTTTATTCTGCTTTACATTAACTTACCTTAGCTTAACCTAACTCTACTCTACTCTTCTCCACTCTAGCTTAGCCTTAGCTAGCTCTACTCTTCTCTACTCTGCTCCACTCTACTTAGCTCAGCTCGGCTTTACTCTGCTCTGCTCTATTTTGTTCTATTCTACTCTAGCCTAGCCTAACCTAACCTTGCTTTGCTCTACTCTTATCTACTCTACTTTAGGTTAGCCAAATCTTGCTTTGCCTAACCTAGCCTAACCTGGCTTTACTTTATTCTACTATACTCTACTATACTATACACTACATTACTTTATTCTACTTTACTCAACTCTACTCTTTTCTACTCGACTCTATTCTATTATAACCTTATCTTGCCTAGCCTACCTTAGCCTAACCTAGCTGCTCTGCTCTACTCTTCTCTTTTTTGCTCTACCCAACTCTACTTGCTCTGCTCTACTCTATTCTACTCTACTCTAGCCTAGCTAACCTAACCTAGCTAATCTTAACTAAGTTTTACTCTACTCTACTCACCACCACTCTACATTACTCTATTATACTCTTATCTACTCTACTTTAGCCTCGTCTAGCTTACCCTAACAAAGCTTAACCTAGCCTTGCCTAACCTAGACCTACTCTAATCTACTCTGCTCCACTCTATAATACTCTACTCCACTTTCCTATACTCTTCTCAACACTACTATAGTCTACTCTACTATACTCTACTATATCCTATTCTAACTTAGCTTAGCCAAGCCTAAGATAAACTAGGTTTATTTTACTCTACTCTACATTAGCCCTGCCTAGCCAAGCCTTTCCTAGCCTAACCTAACCTAGCTCTGCTTGACTCTACTTTGCTCTACTCTGCTCTACTCTACTTTTCTCTGTTATGCTTTGCTTTCCTCTACTCTATTATACATACTCTACATTATTGTTCTCTCATATAGACTAGCCTAAACTAGCTCTAATCTACTCTAATCTAACCTTGTCTTGCCTTGTCTTACTTAGCCTAAGCTTGCTCTACTCTACTATTCTTTGCTCTACTCTTCTCTGCTCTGCTCTATTTTGTTGTACCCTACTCTACTTTGCTCATTTTTGCACTATTCTTCTCTACCCTTCTATGTTATGCTCTGCTCTACTATGCCCTACTTTTCTCTACTCTACTCTACTTTACTATAACCTAGGCTAGCCTAACCTAGTAAAACTTAACTAAGCTTTACTATTTGCTCTACTCTATTTTAGCCTACCCTGGCCTAGCTTAACCTAGCCTACTTGCCTAGCATACCTTAACCTAACTCTACTCTACTCTACTATACTCTACTCTACTCTGCTCTACTCTACTCTACTATACTCTACTATACTCCTTGCTACCCTACTCTATCCAAGCTTAGCAAGGCCTAGGCCAACCAAGCTCTACTCTACTCCACTCTACTATAGCCTAGCCTAGCCTTATCTAGCCAACCTTTGGCTAGCCAAGCCAATCCTAACCTAGACTAACCTTGCTCTACCCTTCTCTACTTTGCTATACTCTGCTCTACTCTAATTTTCTCTGCTATGCTCTGCTCTACTCTACCCTACTATACTCTACTTTATTCTATTGTACTCTCAAATAGCATAGCCATGCATAGACTAACCTAGCTCTAATCTACTCTACTCTACTTTACACTACTCAAGCTTAGCCTAGAAAATCCTAAGCTTGCCTAGCCTAACCTATCAAAGCCTAGCCTATCCTAACCAGCTCTAGACTACTCTACTCAACAATGCTCTATCCTAGCTTAACCAAGCCTAGCTTATCCAAGCTTAACTATCTTTATTCTACTTTGCTCTGCTTTGCTCCACTCTACTCTACTCTAATCTTCTCTGCTTTGCTCTGCTCTTTGCTGCTTTGCTCTACTCTACTTGTCTCCACTCTATTATATTATACTTTAGGATACTATACTATACTCTACTCTAGTTTACTCTACTCTACTCTACTTAACGTAGCCTAGCCTTTCCTAGTATAGCTTAAAGTAGCTCTACTCTATTCTACTCTCTCTACTCTACTCTACTCTCTTTTGCTCTGCTCTGCTCTTCTCTACACTACTCTACTCTGCACTACAATGCTCTACCTTTCTCTACTATGCTCCATGCTGCTCTACTCTACTCTTCTCTACTCTACTCTACTCTACTCTAACAAAGCCTAACCTAAACAAGCTCTACTCTACTCAACTATACTGTACTCCAGCCCAGCCTAGCCTAACATAGCCTATCCTTGGATAGCCTAGCCTAGCCTAACCTTCTTCAACTTTGCTCTACTTTACTATGCTCTACTATACTCTGCTCTACTCTACTATACTCTAGCCTAGCCTAGCTTAGCCTTGCCTTCTTTTTCTTAGCCCAACAAAGTTTTACTCTACTCTACTCTACTCTACATTACACTACTCTACTCTATCCTATCCTACCCTAGCCTAGCCTTACATAACCTAGCTCAGCTCTACTCTACTCTGCTCTACTCCACTATACTCTACTCGATTCATCTCTACTATGCTCTGCTCTTCTCTGCTCTACTCTACTTAACTATGCTCTGCACTTCTAAGCTCTACTTTACTCTACTCTACTCTACTCTACTCTACTATACTCTGCTCTATTATCCTTTATACTACTCTACTTTACTTTATTCAACTCTACTCTACTTTAACCAAGCCTAGCATAGCTTAGCTTAGCCAAGCTTAGCTTAAACGAGCTCTACTCTACTTTACTCTCTCCATTCTACTCTACTCTACTCTGTTTTACTATGCACTGCTCTACTTTGCTCTGCTCTACTCTACACTACTTTGGTCTTGTTTATAATGCTTTATTCTTCTTTACTTTACTCTAGTCTACTCTTCTCTACTTTATTCTACTCTACTCAACTCTAGCCTAACCAAGCCTAATAAAGCACTACTCTACTCTACTTTACTCTAGCCTAGCATTGCCTAACAAAGCCTATCCCAGCATAGCATAGCCTAGCCTAACTTGCTTTACCCTATAATACTCTACTCCACTATACTCTACTATACTCTACTCTACTCTACACTACTCTAGCCTCACCTTGCCTAGCCTAACTTAGCTCTATTCTACTCTACTATCCTTTACATTACTCTACTCTACTCTACTCTACTCTATCCTATCATAACCTAGCCTAGCCTTATCTAACCTAGATCAACTCTACTCTACTATGCTCTACTCAACTTTGCTCTACACTACTCTTTTTTGCTTTGTTGTGCTCAACTCTACTCTATTCTTCTACTCTTCTTTACTCTACTCTGCTCTACTCTCCTCTCCTCTCCACTCCTCTATTCTACTATATTATGCTCTACTTTACCATACTCTACTCTAATATACTATTATCTACATTACTCTACTATACTATACTTTACTCTACTATACCATACTCTACCCTACTCTTTTATACTCTACTCTAACTTTACCTAGCATCACCTGAGCAACCTCTACTTTACTCTACTCTACTCTACTCTACCGTACTCTACTCTACTCTAGCCTAGCTTAGCCTATCCTAGCCGACCATAGACTACCCTAGCCTAGCCTTCCGTAGCTTAATCGAGCTCTACTCTACTCTACTCCACTCTACTCTACTCTACTCTACTTTACTTTACTCCACTATAACCTAGCCTAGCTTAGCCTAATTATGCTCTACTACACTCTACTTTACTCTTCTACTCTACTATAGCTAGCATTTCCTAACCTAGCCCAGCCTAGCCTAAGCTATCTCTGCTCGCTATGCTTTACTCTGCTAGGCTTTGCTTTACTCTACTCCACTATTATCTACTCAGCTCTACTCTTCTCTGCTCTACTCTGATCTATACTCTAGCCTAGCTCAGCCTAACTTAGTGGTACTCTACCCTACTCTTGCATAACCTAGCTTACCCTAGCCTTGCCTAGCTTAGCCTTGCATAACCTTGCTTTAATATACTCTACTCTAGTCTGCTTTACATTACTGTACTCTGTTATGCTCTCTTCTACTTTATTATAACCTAGTCTAGCCTAGCCTAACCTAACCTAGCCTAACCCTGGCCAAACTAGACTTAACTAGCCAAACTTAGCTCTTCTCTGCTCTGCTCCACTCTACTCTGCTTATCTCTACTCTGTTCTACTTTGCTCTATTATACATTACTCTATTCTAGCCTTCCTTAGCCTAGCCTAGCTTAGCTTAGCCTATCCAAGCTCTACTCTATTATACTCTATTCTACTCATCTCTACTCTACTCCACTCTACTCTACTCAACTCTACTCTTGCCTATCCTAGCCTATCCTGGCCTAACCTAGCCTATTGCTTAGTTGAACCTAACCTAGATCTATTTACTCTACTCTACTCTACTATACTACACTCTACTCTGCTCAACTCGACTCTAAGCTAACCCAGCCTAACCTAACTTTATTATACTCTACTTTATTTTACTATAATCTATGGTACTCTAGCTTAGCTTAGCATTAGCCTAGCCTAGCAAAACAAAACCTAGCATTAGCCTAGCTTAGCCTTACTAGCCTAATCTAACCTAGCTCTAATCTACTATACTCTACTCTACTCTACTTTAGCTTAGCATAGCCTTGCCTAACCTACCTCTAGTCTACTCCACTCAACTCCAGTCTAACCTAGCCAAGCCTAGCCTAACCTAACCTAGCTCTACTCTACCCTAGTCTAGCATAGCCAAGCCTATCCTAACCCAACCTAGCTCCACTCTACTCTGCTCTTCTCTACTCTATTATGCTATGCTCAACTCTACTTTTTTCTATTATGCTCTGCTCTATATTGCCCTACTCTACTCTACTATACTCTGTTAGGCTCTTCCCTTCTCTACTCTACCCTACTCTACTCTTGTCTCGCCCAGTATAGCTAACAAAACCTAACTATACTCTACTCTACTTACTCTTCTCTGATCTACTCTAGCCTATCTTAGCCTTCCCTAATCTAGCTTAGCCTCACCTATCCAAGCCTAACTCAACCTAGTTCTACTCTATCCTACTCTATTTTACTCTACTCTAGTGTACTCAAACCTAGACTAGCCTAGCATACCCCAATCTAACTCTACTATACTCTACTCTAGCATAGCCTAACCTAACATAACCTAGCCTTACCTGACTCTGTTCTGCTATGCTTTCCTCTACTCTACTATGCTCTACTTTACTCTACTCTGCTCTACTCTACATTTCTCAATCATGCTTTGCTCTATTCTCGACTACTCTACTCCGCTCCACTCTATTCTACTCCACTCATTTCTACTCGACTCTACTCTAGACTTGTTTATCCTAGCCTAACTTAGCATCGCCTTACCTTGCTCTACTCTACTCTATTATACTCTACTCTACCCAACTCTACCCTACTTTACTTAAGACTAGCTTAGCCTGACCTAACTCTGGTTTTGTTTTCTCTACCCTACTCTACTCTACTCTAATCTACTCTATTCTATCCTACTAAAACTTAGCCTAGCCTAGCCTAACCTTTCTCTACTCTACACTAACCTAGCCTTGCCTAGCTCCACTCTACACTTCTCTGCTTTACTCTACTCTACTCTGCTCTACTTTACTCTACTCTATTATACTCCTATTTAGTTTAGCCTAACCTAGCCTAGCGTAGCCTAACCTAGCTTAACTCTACTCTACTCTATTATGTTGTACTTTACTTTAGCTTAGCCAACCATAGCCTAGCTTAGCCTAACCCTACTTTACACAACTTTACTCTACTATACCCTACACCAATCTACTCTACTCTACTCTAACTTTGCCTAGCTTAGCTTAGCTTAACCAAGCTCCACTCTATTCTACTCTACTCTACTTTACTCTAGCCTAGTATAGCTAAGCATAGGCTAGCCTAGCCTAGCCTAACCTAATCTAGCTCGACTCTGCTCTGCTCTACTCTTCTCTACTATACTCTAGCCTAACCTAGCTCTACTCTACTCAACTTTACTCTACTCTACTCTAGCCTTACCTTGCCTAATATAGCTCTCTACTCTATGTTACTCTACTCTACTCTATTATATTCAACTCTCTTCTAATCTACTCTACTCTAACCTAGCCTAACCTAGTCTAGCTTATTTTAGCCTAACCTAGGCTAGCAGAACCTAATCTAGCTCTTCTTTGCTTTGCTCTACTCTACTCTACTCTACTCCACTCTTCTTAGTTCTGCTCTACTCTACTCTACCTAACTCTATTATGCTCTTATCTCCTTTACTCTACTCTACTTTACTATACTCTATTCTAACCAAGCCTAACTTAGCTCTACTCTACTCTACTCTATTTTACTATACTTTAGCTTTGCTTAACATAACATTGCTCTACTATACTTCACTCTAATCTCCTCTACTCTCTTGTACACTACTTTATCCTACTCTACTCTACTCTTAACTAGCCTAGCCAAGCCTAACTTAGGTTTACTCTACTGAGCTCTACATTGCTCCACTCCTCTACTCCACTCTGCTCTTCTCTACTCGACATTACCCTCATTTACTCTACTCTACTCTGCTCCCCTCTATTGTGCTCTACTTTTCTTTCCCCTACTCTATACAACTCTGCTCTACTATGCTCTACTCTACTCTACTCTATTATACTCTAGCCAAGCCCGACCTTTCCTAGCTTAGCGCAATATAGCTCTACTCTACTCTACTCAATTCTACTCGACTTTGGTCTACTCTAGCCTAGCCTATCATAGCATAACTTATATTAGCCTAGCCTAACTTAACTAAGCTCTACTCTGCTCTACTCTACTCTACACAAATATACTCTATCCTAGCCTAGCTTTGTCTAACTTAACCTAGCTCCACTCTACTCTAGCTTAAAAAAGCTTAGCTTAGCCTGGTCTAATCTAGCTTTACTATGCTCTTTTATACTCCACTCTACTCTACTCTACTCTACATTATTCTACTTTACTTTATTCTAAACTCTCCCAACCTAGCCTACCCTGACCTAACTCTTCTCTACTCTAGCCTAGTCGAATCTTCTTCAACTTTACTTTACACTTCTCTACTCTGCTCTGCTCTGCTCTTCTATGCTCTACTTTGCTCTACTCTACTCTTCCCTCATTTACACTACTCTTCTCTACTCTACTCTACTCTACTTTACTCTACTCTACTCCACTCTCCTCTGTTCTACTCTACTCTACACAACTCTACTTTAGCATAGCTTAGCCTTACCTCTCCTACCCTAGCCCAGTTGAACATAGCCTAAATTAACCTCGCTCTACACTACTCTACTGTACTCGATTCGACTAAAACCTAATCTTACCTAGCCAAGCCCAACCATGCTCTACTCTAATCTACTCTACTCTACTCTAAACCTAGCCTAGCATAACCTAGCTTTGCTCTATTCTACTTTGCTTTGCTCTGCTCTAATCTGCTTGCTCCTCTACTCTGCTCTACTCTTCTCTACTCTGCTCTACTCTACTCTACTTTGCACAGCTCTAATTTACTCTATACCACCCTAATTTACTCTACTCATGCCTTATTTAGCATAGCCTAACCTAGCATAGCCAAAACTAACTCTACTCCATACTACTCTACTTTAGTCTACTCTACTCTAACCTAGCCTAACATAACCTAGCCTAGCCTAGCCTAACATAGCTTTACTATTCTTTACTTTTCTTTACTCTTCTCTACTCTACTCTAATCTACTCTACTCTACTCTACTCTAATCTAACTTAGCCTAGCCTAGCCTAGTTTAACCTAGCTCTACTCTACTCTGCTCTACTCTACTTTAGGATAGACTATCCAAGCCTAGCCTAACATAGCCTAACCTAGCTCTACTTTGCTTTGCTCTGCTGTACTTTACTCAGCTTTGCTCAATTGTGCTCTACTTTACTCTACTCTACTCTGCTCTACTATACTCTAGCCTAGCCATGCCTAATGTAGCACTATTCTACACTACTCTACACTACTCTACTATACTATCTTCTACTCTACTCTACCCTACTCTATTCTACTCTACTTAACTCTACTCTTCTTTATTGTACTCTACTCAACTCTAACCAAGCTTAGCCTAGCTTAGCTAACCCTAACCTAACTCAACTCTGCACTACTCTTTTGCTTTTGCTGCTTTGCTCTATTCTACTTTGCTTTACTCTGCTCTACTTTAGTTTGCCTTGCTCTTCTTTTCTCTCCTCTTCTCTGCTCTACTCTAATCTAATTTATTTTACTTTACTCTATTCTACTTTAGCTTAACCTAACCTAACTTAACACTACTCTACTCAGCTCTACTATACTCTACTCTAGCATATCCTTACTTAGCCTATCCTAGCCTTGTATAGCCTAACTCTACTCTGCTTTACTTTACTCTACTCTATTCTGCTATAATATACTCTACTCCACTACTCTATTTTACTCTACCACACTCTACTCTACTATAACCTAACCTAGCCTAAACTACCTCTCCTTAACCCTATCCTAGCCTAGCGTAGCCAAGACTAGCCTAGCCTAACCTAACTTCACTCAAGTCTACTTGCTTAGCTCTTCTCTATTTTGCTTTACTTTATTCTGCTCTGCACTGCTCTACTTTGCTCTACTATATTCTGCTCTACTCAATTCTGCTCTAATCTTCTCTACTCTTCTCTGCTCTAACTTAGCCTAACCTTGCCAAGCCAAACTAGCTTTACTTTACTTTACTCTGCTTTACCCTACTTTGCTCTGTTCAACTCTGTTATGTATGCTCAGCTCAACTCTACTTTGCTCTTCCCTACTCTGCATGCTCTACTTAGTTATGCCCTTCTCTATTCCACTTTGCTCTACCCTACTTTACTATACTCTTCTTTGTCCTTCACTGCTATGCACTACTATTCTCAACTCTACTTTACTCTATTATATTCTATTATACTCTACTCTACTATAGCCTATGTTAGCCTAACCTAGCATAGCCTAGCCTAGCCTTACTCTACTTTACTGTACTCTACTCTACTCTACCCTACTCTACTCTTCTCTACTCTACTCTTGCCTACCTTAGCCTAGCCTAGCTTATCATAGGCTAGCTTAGCCTAGCTTATCATAGGATAGCCTAGCCTAGCCTTACTCTACTTTACTGTACTCTACTCTACTCTACCCTACTCTACTCTTCTCTACTCTACTCTTGCCTACCTTAGCCTAGCCTATCTTATCATAGGCTAGCCTAGCCTAGCATTACTCTACTCTATTGTCATCTACTCTACCCTACTCCACTCTACTCTACTTTACACAAATCTACTTTACTCTACTATATTCTATAATAATTAGCCTAACCTTAGACCAACCTAAACTAGCTCTCATCTACTCTACTCTAATATGCTCTACTCTACTCTACTCCATTCTACTACACTCTACTCTACTCTACACAATTCTAACTTAGCCTAGCCTAACCTATCCTAACCTAGCTCTGCTATACTCTACTCTACTCTACTCAATTCTACTCTACTTAAGCCTAGTGTAGCCTAACAACATCTTGCATTGCTCTACTCTGCTATACTTTTTAGGGCTTTACTCTTCTCTCCTCTATTAAGCTCTACTTTGCTTTACTCTAATCTACTCTACTCAACTCTGCTTTATTATATTCTACACCACTCTGCTCTACTCTCCTCTCCTTGTTTCTCCTCTCCTCTTCTCCCCTCTACTCTACACTACTCTACTCTTCTCTACTCTACTCTTGCCTAGCTTATCCTAGCCTAACTTATCATAGGCTAGCCTAGTCTAGCATTGCTCTACTCTACTCAATTGTAACCTACTCCACTCTACTCTACTTTACACTAATCTACTCTACTCCACTATACTTTAAAATAACTTAGCCTAGCCTAACCTAATATAACCTAGCTCTACTCTACTCTACTTTACTCTACATTGCTCTACTCTACTCTACTTTATTGTACTCTAGCTTAACCTAGGTTTATTGAACTCTACCCAACTCTACTCTACGCTACTCTAGGCTAGCCTAGTTTAGCTTATCCTTGCCTAGCCTACCCTAGCTTAAGCAAGCTTAACCTAGCTCTACTCTGCTCTACTTTACTCTAGCCAAGCTTAGCTTCGCCTAGCCTAGCTTATCCTAGCCTAACCTTGCTATACACTACTCTACTCAGCTTTTCTCTACTCTATTCTGCTCTTCTCTACTATACTCTACTCTATTATACTCTAGCATAGCCTAACCTAGCTCTACTCTACTCCCTCTACTCTAGCCTATCCTGACTTACCTCCACAATACTCTACTCTACTTTAATCTTCTCTAGTCTTCTTTGCTCTACTCATTTCTACTCTACTCTACTCAACTCTGCTCTACTTTATTCTAGCCTTGCTTAGCCTAACAGAACTATACTATACTCTATGATACTCTACTCTACTATATCCTAACCTAGCCTTGCCTACCCTTGCCTTAGCTTAGCCTAGCCTCGCCTAACATAGCTCTACTCTACTCTATAATACTCTACTCAACTATACTTTACTCCACTCTACTCTACTTTACTTTACTCTACTCTACTCTACTCTACTCTACTCTACTCCAACCTAGTCTAACCTATCTTAGCCTAACCTAGCTCTACTCTATTCTAAAATGGCCTAGCTTAGCCTAACCTACCTCTGCTCTGCTCTACTCTGCTCTGCTTCGCTCGACTCTACCCTACTTTACTTTATTCCACTCTACTCTACTCCACTCTATCTTAGCCTAGGCTAGCTAAACTCTTCTCCATTATAGCATTGCCTAGCTTAGCCTAATTAAGCTCTACTTTGCTCTGCTCATCTCTACTCTGGTCTTCCCTACTATGCTCTACTCTACTCTACTTGTCTTGACTCTGCTATGCTTTACTCTTGCCTCGTTTAGCCTAGCCTAGCCTAGCATAGCCTAACCTAATTGTACTCTACTCTAATTTACTATACTCTACTCTACTATAGCTTAGCCATGGCTACCCTAGCCAGCCTAGTCAACCCTAGTGTAGCTTGGCCTAACCTAACCTAACTAGACTCTACTTTACCCTACTCTACTCTAATCTACTCTTCTCTACTCTAGTCTAACTTACCCAAGCCTAGCCAAACCTAGCACTACTCTACTATACTCTACTCTACTCTACTTTACCCTAACCAAGCTTAGCTTACCCTGGCCTAGCCTAGCCTAGATTATCCTAGTGATGCTCTACTCTGCTCGACTCTACTCTGCTATGCTTTGCTCTACTCTACTCTTCTCTATTATACTGTTCTCTAGAATGACCTTGTCTAATCTCCCTCTGCTATACTCTACCCTACTCTAGCCTAGCTTTCCCCAGCCTAGCCTACCCAAACCAAGCTTAGCCCAGCTTATCCTTGCCTAACATAGCTCTACTCTACTCTACATTGCTTTACACTACTATACTCTACTCTACTATACTCAACTCTACTCTACTCCACTCTACTATACTTTACTCTTCTGCAAACTAGTCTTGCATAGCTTATCTTAGCCGAACCTAACCTAACCTTCCTCTACTCTACTATACTTTGGCCTAGCCAAGCCTAGCCTACCCTAACCTAGCTCTACTCTACTCTACTCTACTCTACTATACTCTACTCTTCTCTAACTTAGGCTAACCTAGCCAAGCTTAACCTAACTCTTCTCTACTCTAGCTTAGCCTAGCCTAACTTATCCAAGCCAAAATGAGCTCTACACAACTTTGCTCTTCTCTACTAGATTGCTCTTCTCTGCTCTACTCTACTCTACTTTACTCCACTCTACTCTACTTGACTCGAGCCTAGCCTAGCCTAACCTAGCTCTACTTTGTTATACTCTATTCTAATCTACTCTTCTCCACTTTACTCTATGCCACTCTGCTCTACACTACAATAAGCTAACCTAGCCTAGCTTAATTAGCTCTACTCTACTTTCCTCTACTATACTCTATATACTCTACTCTACTCTAATCAAACCTTGCCTAGCATTGTCAAGCCTAACTTAGCTCTATTCTTCTCAACTCTACTCTCTACTATACTCAAACCTAGCTTAGCTAGCCTTACCAAAACAAAGCTTGCTCTGCTTTGCTCTAACCTTCTCTTCTCTATTATACTCTACTCTTTTTTACTTTGCATTACTCCACTATGCACAGCTTTGCTCTGCTCTATTCTACTATACTCTACTCTACTCTAGCCTAGCCTAGCTTAACCAAACCAAGCTCTACAATACTCTTCTCTACTCTACTTTACTCTACTTTACTCTAGCCAAGCCTAACCTTGCTTAGCCTAGTCTAGCCTAACCTAGCTCTACTCTACTTTACTACACTCTACTTTGCTCTACTCTACTCTACTCTACTCTATTATACTCTACTCTACTTTACTCTACTCTACTTTACACAAACCTAGCCTAGCTTAGCTTAGCCTAACCAAGTTTTATTCTACTCTACTCTACTCTACTATACTCTATTCTGCTTTGCCCTACTCTGTTCTGCTCAGCACCACTCTACTCTGCTCTTGCTCTCTTCAGCTCTACACTGCTCTTCTAGGGTCTATTATGCTAAACTTAGCTCTGCTCTACTTTACTCTATCCTAGCTTAGATTAACTAAGCTTTACTCTACTCTACTCTTCTCTACTCAACTCTACTCCGCTCCACTATACCCTACTTTACTATACTCTAAATTAAAATAGCTTAGCCCAATGAAGCCAAAAATAGCTCTAATCTTCACTACTATAGCTTAGCTTAACATAACTTTGCCTCGCCTAACCTTTCTCGGCTCTACTATGCTCTACTCAACTCAACTCTACTCTGGTATGCTCTAGTTTGCTCTTCTCTACTCTAATCTACTAACTCTACTCTACTCTACTATACTCTAACCTAGCATAACCTAACCTAACTCTACCATACACTACTATACTCTACTCTAACCTAGCTTAGCATACCCTAGAATAGCCTTGCTTAGCCTAACATAACTCTACTTTACTATACAATACTCTACTCTACTCTACTCTTTTCTACTCTACTCTACCCTACTCTTCTCTACTAAAATATATTCTACTCTACTCCACTCTACACTCTAGCCTAATCTAGCCAAGCCTAACCTTGCCATCTTTAGCTCTATTATACTTTACTCTCCTCTACTCCACTCTAACCCATTCTAATCTACTATACTCTACTCTATCTACTCTACTCTACTCTACACTACTCTACTCTACTATCACCTAAGTTAGCCTAGGCTTGCCTAGCCAATCTAGCTCTACTCTACTATGCTATACTCTACTCTACTCTATGCTACTCTAACCTAGCATAGACTAGTAAAGCCTAGCTTAGCCTAGCTTTATTCTACTTTATACTACTCTACTCTACTCTAATCTACTTTATACTACTTTATACTACTTCACTCTACTCTACTTTACTCTACTCTATACTACTCTACTCTACTCTACTCTACCCTACTCTAACCTAGCCTAGCCAAGCCTTGCCTAACTTAGCTCTACTAAACTCTACTCTACTTTACTCTAATTTAGCCTAGCCTAGTGTAGCCTATCCTAACAAAACCTAGCCTAGCCTAGCTCTATTCTACTCAGCTCTACCCTACTCTACTCTTCTCTACTTTGGTCTGCTTTACTTTTTTATTCACTGCTTTTCTCTCCTCTACTCTACTCCTCTTTACTCTATACTACTCTACTCTACTTTGCTCTACTTTGCTCTACCCAATTTTACTCTACTCTAGTTTGCTTTATTCTACTTTACTCTACTCTGCTATACTTTATACTAGCCTAGCCTTAACTAGCCTTACCAAACCTAATTTGACCTATCTCTACTCTACTCTACTCTACTTTACTCTTTTATTCTACTAAATCCTAGCATAGCTTAGCATAACCTAGCCTAGCCTAACCTAACCTAACCTAACTTGGCTCTACTCTACTCTCCTCTAGCTTAGCCTAGCCTAACTTACCTCTACTCTACTCTACTCTTCTATGCTCTGCTCTACCCTACTTTGCTCTGCTCTGCTCTTATATACTCTCCTCTCCTCTACTATTCTCTCTTCTCCTCTCCTCTACTCTACTGCACACTACTTTACTCTACTCTACTCTAACCTAGCTCAGACTAGCCTAGCCTAATCTAGCTCTACTCTCCTCTACTTTACTTATCCCTATTATAACCAAACCTTGCCTAGCTTTGCATACCCTAACATAGCCTTGTCTAACCTTACTCTTCTCTGCTCTACCCCTTTTTAGTCTACTCTTCTCTCCTTTACTTTATTCTACTCTACTCTAATCTAGCCTAGCCTAACCTAACCTATCTTAGCTCTAATCTACACAACTCTACTCTATATGACTCTACCTTAGCCTAACCTATCTCTACTCTACTCTACTCTACACTACTATAGTCTATTCTAATCTAACATAGCCTAGCCTTGCCTAATATAAGTGGCTCTACTCTACTGTACCCTACTCCACTCTACCATAGCCTAACCTAATCTCACCTAACCTTGCTCTGCTCCACTCTACTCTGCTCTACTATTATATGCTCTGCTTTGCTTCATTCTACTCTACACTATTCTATTATGCTCTTCTTTACTCTAGTCTAGTTTGCTCTGCTCTACTATGCTCACTCTACTCTATTCTACTCTTCTTTAGCCTAGCCTACCCTAATTTAACATAGCTTTACTCTAGTCTACTCTACTATACTCCATTTAGCCTAGCATAACCTAGCCTAGCCTCACTTTGCTTAGCAAAACCTAGCTCTACTTTACTCTGCTCAACTCTACTCTACTATACTCTACTCTACTTTAAACGAGCCTAGCCTAATAAGGCTTAGCTATACCTAGTTCTGCTCAACTCTACTATATTCTACTCTACTTTGCTCTATGCTGCACTACTCTATTATGCCCTACAATGGTCTTCTCTTCTCTACTTTGCTCTACTCTACTATGCTCTATTATACTCTACTTTTCTCTACTATGCTTTGCACTAATTTTCTTTACTCAACACAACTCTACTCTAGCCTAGCCTAACTAAGCTCTACTCTCTATGCTTTACCTTACTTTATCTATCTTAGCCTAGCCTAACCCAACCTAACCTACCCTAACCTTGCTATACTACACTTTAGCTTAGCCTTGCATAACAAAGCCTAGCATAGCTCTACTCTACTACACTCTACTCTAACATAGCCAGGCCTAACTAGCTATGCTCTAGTTTGCTCTGCTTTTCACTACTTTATTCTGCTCTACTCTACTCTACTATTCTCTACTCTGTGATGCTTTGCTCTACTCTAAACTGCTCTACTCTGCTCTATTCTACTCTACTCTGCTCTACCATGCTATAACTTACTCTGCTCTACTTTATTCTACTATACTATGCTCTACCATGCTCTACTCTACTATACAAGAGCCTAGCCTAGTTTAACCTAACTTAGCTCTATCGTACTTTACTCTACTCTACTCTACTCAAATCTACTCCACTCTACTCTACTCTGACTTAGCCAAAACTAGCCTAGCATAACCTTTCTCTACTCTACTCTATTCCACTCTACTCTATGTTACTCCACTCAAGCCAAACCTAGCCTAGCCTAACCTAACTTTGCTCTACTATACTCTTCTCTACTATGCTTTACTTTTTTACTTTGCTCTTCTCAACTTTACTCAACTCCTCTCTAATCTGCTCTATTATACTATAGCTTAGCCAAGCCTTGCCTAGCTCTACTCATCTTTAGTTTGCTCTAGTCTATTCTACTCTAGCCTACCCTTGGCCATTCTTGCCTAGCCTAGCCTTGCCTAACCTAGCTCTACTCTACTCTGCTCTAATCTACTCTTTTCTATTATAACCTAACCTAACATAACTTAGCTCTACTCTAGTCTACTATACTCAACTTTGCTCTGCTCTACTATGCTCTACTCTACTATCCTTTGCTCTACTCTGCTCTACTCTACTTTACTTTTCTCTACTCTACTTTGCTCTACTCTGCTCTGCTTTGCTTTACTCTACTCTAGTCTAACCTTGTTTAGCCTTACTTACCTTGCTTAACTTAGCTCTACTTTACTCTATTCTAACATAGTCTTGCTTAGCCTAACTTACTCTAAACTAGCCAAGCCTAGCCTAAAATATCTCTATTCTTCCTTTACTCTACTTTATTCAACTCTACTTCAATCTAATATATTCTACTCTACTATACTATAACTTAGCCTAGCTTAGCCAGGCTTAACCTTGCTTACTCTACTCTGCTCTACTATACTCTTGTCTAACCTAGCCTAGCCTAGCCTTACCAAGCTCTACTCTACTGTGCTCTACCATACTTTACTCTGCTCTTCTCTGTTCTACTCTACTCTACTCTATATTACTCTGCTCTACTCTGCTTTATTGTAGTTTAGCCTAGCCTAGCCTAACTTAGCTCTACTATACTCTACCCTTACCTAGTCTAGCCTACCTTATCCTAGCCTAACCTAACTTAGCTCTACTATACTCTACTCTTAACTAGTCTAGCCTACTTTAGCCAAACTTTGCCATGCTTATGCTAGCTCTACTCTACTCTACTTTGCTCTACACAACTCTAACTTAGCCTAACCTTATTGTACTCTACTCTACTCTACTCTATTCTAGCCTAACTTAGCCTAGAATAACCTCACCTAGCCTAGCATAGCCTTAACTTGCTCTACTCTACTCTGCTTTGCTTTGCTCAACTTTGATCTACTCTACTTTGCTTTGATCCACTCTATTATGCTCTACTCTACTCTACTCTACTCTGCTCTTCCCTACTTTGCTCTGCTCTGCTCTACTCTTCTCAATCCTACTCTACTTTAGCGTAGCCTAACCGCCCCTAACCTAAGCTAACCAAGCTCAACTATACTTTACTCTACTCTACTCTTTTATAGCCTAGGCTAACCTAACCTAGCCTAGCTTAGCCTCACATAGCCTAGTCTAACCTAGCCTACTATACACTACTCAACTCTACTCTATTATACTATACTCTACTATACTCTACTCCACTCTAGTCCAATCTACTCCACTTTACACTACTATACTCTACTGTACTCTTCTCTAACCTTACCTAATCTTGCTATACTCTACTTTGTCCTGCTCAGCTCTACTTTACTCTTCTCTGCTCTACCCTACTTTGCTCTTCTTTACTTTACTCTGCTCTACTCTATTCTTCTTTGCTCTAATCTACTCTACTCTGCTCTGCTCTACTTTGCTCTTCTTTGCTCTACTCTACTCTACTCTAACCTAGATTAGCCTAGCTCTACTCTACTTTACTCTACTATATTATGCTCTACTCTACTCTACTTTGCATTGTTTTGTTCTACTCTACTATACTCTACTCTACTCTAGCCTAGCTTTGCCTAGCCAAGCCTACTTTATCCAAGCCTAGCCTAGCCAAACCATGTTCAATTCTACTTTACTCCATTATACACTACTCTACTCAAATCTTCTATATTCTACTCTACTCTGACTTATCTTTGCCTGACCTAGCTTTACTTTACTTTGCCCTACTCTACTCTATTCTACTCTAGCCTAGCCTACCCTTACCTAGTTTTGTGCTACTCTGCAAATCCTTGCTCTGCTCTTCTCTAGTTTACCATGCTTTACTCTACTCCGCTCTTCTTTATTATACTTTACTATACTTTGCACTACTCTACTATGCTCTGCTCTTCTCTACTACACTCCACTCTTCTCTAACCTAGCCTAGCCTAACCTAACCTAGCTCTACTCTACTCTACTCTACTATGCTAAACTCTTGCTTAGCCTAACATAGCTTTACTTTACTCTACTTTATTATACATTACTATAATCTACTCTACTCTATTATAACCTACCTTAGCCTCTCTTAGCTTAGCCTTGCCTAACCTAATCTTGCTCTACTCTACTGTTCTCTACTCTACTTTGCTCTATAATGCTCTACTCTATTCTACTCTAATCTATTCAATTCTACTCTACTTTACTCTAGCCTAGCCTTGCCAAGTTTATCCTAACTTAGCTCTACTTTACTCTACTTTGCTCTTATCTACTCTACTCTACTCTACTCTACCATAGCCTAGCTTAGCCTAATATAGCCAACCCTAGCCTAGCATAGGTTATTCTAGCTCTACTATACTCTATAATACTCTTCTCCACTCTACTATAATCTATTATACTCTACTCTCCTCCACTCTACTCTAACAAAGCCTGACTTAGCCTAGCCAAACCTGGCTCTACTCTACTCTAGCATACCCTAGCCTAGCTTAGTTTAGCATAGCCTAGCTTATCATAGCCTAACCTTCCTTTACTCTACTCTGTTCTACTCTACTAAACTTTACTCTAGCCTAACCTACCTTTACTCTTCTCTACTCTACTCTACTCTATCCTAGCAAAACCTAGCCTGGCCTAGCCTAGTGTAACCTTGCTCTATTCTACTCTACTCTACTTTGGGCTACTTTACTCTTCCCTGCTCTACTCTACTTTGTAATGCTTTGCTCTACTCTACTCCATTCTGCTCTACTCTACTCTTCTCTGCTCTACTCTACTCTTCTCAGCTCTACTCTACTGTGCTATGTTCTACTATGCTATGGTCTACTCTACTCTACTCTACTTTACTATACTCTAATCTACTTTATTATACTCTACTCTACACTACTCTAATTAAGCCTAACCTAACATAGATTAGCTTAGCTTAGCTTAGCCTAGCTTGGCCTACCCTTAGCTTGACTCTGCTTTGCTATACTCTACTTTACTCTACAACACTCTTTTCTGCTCTCATATACTCTGCTCTACACTGCTTTACTCTGCTTTGCACTAACTGCTCTACTCTACTCTACTCTACTATACTCCACTCTACTCTAGTCTGGCCTAGCCTAGCCAATCTAACCTTGCCTTGACTTGCCTAGCCTAACCTTATTCTACTATATATTATTCTACTCTAGCAAAGCCTAGCCTAGGTTAACCTAGCTTTATTCCACTCTATTTTGCTTTGCTCTACTCTGCTCTAATATGCTCTACTTTATTGTTCTCAGCTCTACTCTGCTCTACTCTTCTTTACTCTACTCTTGCCTAGTTTAGCTTGGCTTAGCCTCACCTAACACTACTCTTACTTACTCTACTTCACAATACTCTAGCCTAGCCTACATTATCCTAGCCAAGCTAAGCCTAACCTACCTTTACTCTACTTTACTCTAATTTACTCTACTCTGCCCTATTCTACTCTACTATACTCTACTCCACTCTACTTTAGTTTACTCTACTCTTACTTTGCTTAAGCTAGTACAGCCTAACTTAGCTCTACTCTACTTTATCCTACTGTACTCTACTCTACTCTACTTTACTCTACTCTACCCTAGCCTTATTTAGCATTGCTTAGCCTAGCCTTGCCTAGCTCTGCTATACTCTACTCTACTTTACTCTTCTTTGCTCTACTCTACTCTACTTTTCTCTACTTTACTCTAATCTACTGTACTGTACTCTAACCTAGCCTAGCCAAACCTAGCTGTAATCTAGTCTACTCTAACCTTACCAAGCTTAGCCTAACTGAACCAAGCTCTACTTTACTTTCCTTTCCTCTACTCTAGCCAAGCCTAGCTCAGCACAACCTTGCTCTGCTCTACTTTGCTCTACTCTACTATACTTTTTGGTAGTTTACTATTCTTTTTCTACACTTTGCTTTACTTAGCTTTGCTCAACCCTACTTTGTCCAACTCTACTCTACTCTATTCTACTCCACTCTACCTTATCTTATCTTAGCCTAGCCTAGCCAAACCTCACCTAGCTCTACTCTACTTTACTCTACACTATTTTACTCTTCCCTACTCTATTATATAATACTCAACTCCACTCTTCTCCACACAACTCTACTCTACTCTTCTCTACTCTACTCTACTCTACACTGCTCTAATCTAATCCACTCTAGTCTACTCTACTCTACTCTACTTTAACTTAGTCTAAGCTAGCCTAGCTTAGCCTAACCTAGCTCTACTCTACTTTGCACTACTCTACTCTACTCTGCTTTGCTTTACTATGCTCTGCTCTACTCTTCTTTGCTTTACTCTATTTTACTCTACTTTTTTATTTTACTCTACTCTACTCTAACTTAGCCTAACATAGCCTAGCCTAGCTTAGCTTAGCCTAACTTAACCAAACCTAGCACTACTCTACACTAGTTTGCCCTACTCTACTCTACTCTACTAATTTTTGCTCTATTATGCTCTACTGTTCTTTGCTCTTCTCTACTCTACTCTACTCTACTCATCTCTGTTATACTTATTTTGGCTCTACACTACTCTACTCTATGCTAGCCTGGCCTAGCCTAGTTTATCCACTCTAACCAAACCTAGCTTAACCTAGTCTAGCCTAACCTTACAATACTCTATTCTACTCTACTCTGCTCTTCTCTGTAATACTCTACTCTAGCCTAGTTTATCCTATCCTAATCTAGCCTAACCTAACCTAGTTTGACTCTACTCTACTCTACTCTATTCTACATGACTATACTCTAGCTTAGGTCAATTTTACTTTACTCTAATCTACTCTATAATATTATACTCTAACATAGCCTATTCTTGCTCTACTCTACTCTACTCTACCCTACTCTTCTCTACTCTACTATACTCTAGTCTAGCAAGTTTTGCATAGCTTAGCTTAGCCTAACCTAGCTCTACTCTACTCTTCTCTACTCTACTCTACTCTACTTTACTCTTCTCTACTATACTCTACCCTACTCTACTCTATAATAGTCTAATCTTGCCTAGCCTAATGTAGCTCAACTCTACTCTACTTTACTCTACTCTAACCAAGCCAAGCCTACCCTAGCCTAACCTTACCTAACCTAGCTGTACTCTACTCCACTTGACTCTACTCTCCTAGCCTAACCTAGCCTAGCCTAGTTTTGCCTTGCCTAACCTAGCCTAGCCTTATTAAGCCTAGCTTAAAAAAACTTAGCTCTACTCTACTCTACTCTCCTCGACTCTACTATAATTTATCCTACTCTACTCTACTCTACTCTACTCTTTTCTAACCAAACCTAGCCTAACATAGCTTTACTCTACTCTACTCTAGCTTAGCCTAGCCTAGCTTAACCTAACTTTGCTCTACACTAATATGCTCTACTCTGCTCTACTCCATTATGCTTTACTCTACTCTGCTCTACTCTATTTTACTCTACTCTACTCTACTCCACTCTACTTTAACCTAGTTTAGCCTTGCAAAACCAAGCCAAGCCTAACAAAGCTCTACTCTACTCTACTCTACTCTAGCCTCACCTAGGTAAACCTTGCTCTACTCTACTCTGCTCATAACTGCCCTGCTCTGCTATACTCTACTCTGTTCTACTCTACTTTACTCTACCTTGCTCTACTCTACTGTACTCTGCTCTACAGTACTCTACTCTAGCCTAGCCCAGCCTATCCTAACCTAACTTTACTTTATTCACCTCATGCATAATCTAGCTCTATTATACTATACTTTACTCTAACCTAGCCTAGCCTAACCTAGGCTTGCCTACCTATTGTGGCCTAGCTCTACTCTACTCCACTCTACTCTACTCTAACCTAGCCTAACCAAGCTTAACCTAGCCCAACCTAGCCTAAATAAGAATTCCTTTGCTCTACTCTACTATACTCTACTCTACTATAATCTTCTTTACTATACTCTACTCTGCTCGACTTTAACCTAGCCTAGCATAGCCTAAACTAGCTATACTCTACTCTGCTCAACTATGCTAAGCACTACTCTGCTCTACTCTATTCTATTCCTCTCTACTTCACTCTTCTCCACTCTACTCTACTTTACTCTACTCTACTCCACTCTAGCCTTTCTTAACCTAGCCTCGCCTTGCCTAACAGAGCTTTACTCTACTCTACTCTAGCCTAGCCAAGCCCAGCTTTGCCTAGCTTAACTTTGCTCAGCTCTATTCTTCATTGCTTTGCTCTTTTCTACTCTGCTCTATTCTGCTCTTTACTACTCTACTCTACTCTATTGTACTTTAGCCTAGCCTAGCCTGACCTTTCTCAACTTTACTCTATTCTACTCTACTGTACCATACTCTAACTTAGCTAGCCTACCCTAGCCTAGCCTAGCCAAACCTATGTCTACTCTACTCTGGTCTGTTGTAATCTACTCTACACTATTCTACTTTACTTTAACAATGCTTGACATGATTGTACTGTACTCTACTCTATTCTACTCCACTCTACTCTACTTTACTCTAACCTAGCCTAGCCACACTTAGCATAGCATAAGTTAGCCTAGCCTAACCTTGCTCTGCTCTACTATACTCTGCTCTGCTCTACTCTACTCTACTCTGCTATACTTTTCTTTACTTTATTCCTTTCTATTTTGCTCTTCTTTGTTCCACTAAACTCTGCTTTATTGTGTTCTATTCTGCTCTTCTTGGCTCTACTCTCTACTTTACTATACTATACACTAAACTGACCTATCCTAGCCAAGCCTAACCTAGCTCTTCTATACTCTGCTCTACTCAACTCTACTCTACCCTAACCTAGCCTAACCTTGCTCTACTTTTCTTTGGTCTACTCTGCTCTTCTTTGATCTACTCTACTCCACTTTGCTCTACTCTCTCCTACTCAACTATGTTGTATCCTACTCTACTCTACTAAACTCTAGCCTAACTTAGCCTATCCTAGCCTAGCCTAACCTAATCGAGCTTTACTCTACTCTAGCTTTACCTAGCATAGCCTAACAAAGCCTAGTTTAACTAAGCTCTACTCAATTCTACTCTACGCTACTCTACTGTACTCCAACCTAGTTTAGCCTCGTCTAACCTTGCATAGCTTAGCCTATTCTAGCTCTACTATGCTTTGCTTGCTCTGCACTAATTTGCTATGCCTTGCTCTACTTTTCTCTGCTCCACTCTACTTTGCTCTACTCTGCTCAACTATGCTCTTCTATGCAATGCTCTGGTCTGCTCTACTCTACTCTACTCTACTCTAGCCTAGCTTAACCTAGCCTACCCTAGTCAGCTTTTCCCTACTCTACTCTATTGTACTCTACTCTATTGTACTATACTCTATGCTACTATACTCTACTCCATTGTAGCCTAATTTAGCCTAAGTTAGCTGAGCATAGCCAAAACCTAGATCTACTTTACTCTACTCTACTCTATTCTACCATGCTCTACTCTACTCTACTAAAGCTTAGCCTAATTTAACCTAACTTAGCTTTACCGTAATTTACTCTACTCTACTCTACTCTGCTCAAATCTATTCCACTCTACTCTACTCTACTCTAACTTAGCAAAAATTAGCTTAGCATAACCTTTCTCAACTCTACTCTACTCTATTCCACTCTACTTTACTTTACTCCCTTCAAGCCAAACCTACCCTAGCCTAACCTAACTTTGCTCTACTCTACTCTACTCAATTATAATATACCATACTATGCTCTACTCTCCTCTACTCTAAACTTCTCTACTCTATGTTAGCTTAACCTAACATAGCTTAGCCTAAACTTGCTTTACTCTACTCTACTCTACACTACTATACTATACCATACTCTACTATACTCTACTCTACTTTATTCTACTCTACTCTATTTTACTCTACTCTACTCTAACCTGTTATAGCCTAGCCTAGCCTAGCTCTCCATATCCTAGTTCTACTCAACTCTAGTTTGCCCTGCTCTAGTCTTCTCTGCACTATACTTCTCTGCTCTACTCTACTCTGCTCGCTTTGCGATACTCTTCTCTACTCTGCTCTGCACTACTTTTCTCTACTTCGTTCTGTTGTTCTCTACTAAGCTCTACTTTACTCTAGCCTAGCCTAGGTTAACTAAGGTCTACTCTACTCTAATTTACTCTACTTTAATCTACTATACTCTATTCTAGCATAGTCTAGCCTAGCCTAACCAAGCACTACTATTCTTTGCTCTACCCTACTCTACTCAACTATATTGTACTCTACTCTACTCTAATCCACTCTAACCTAGCCTAGCTTAGCTTAACCTAACCTAACTTAGCTCTACCCTACTCCACTCTACTCCAACCTAGCGTAGCATAACCCTACTTTGCTCTGCTTGCTTAGCTTTGCTCTTTTTTTCTCTACTCAACTCTAGACTTCTCTATTATACTCTCCTCTACTCTGCTTTGTTATGCTTTGCTCTAGTCTACTCTGCTCAGCTTTACCCTACTCTACTCTATTGCACTCTGCTCTACTTTACTCTACTCTATGCTACTATACTCTACTCCATTGTAGCCTAATTTAGCCTAGGTTAGCTGAGCATAGCCAAAACCTAGATCTACTTTATTCTACTATACTCTGCTCTACCATGCTCTACTCTACTATACAAGAGCCTAGCCTAGTTTAACCTAACTTAGCTCTATCATACTTTACTCTACTCTACTCTGCTCAAATCTACTCCACTCTACTCTACTCTGACTTAGCCAAAACTAGCCTAGCATAACCTTTCTCTACTCTACTCTATTCCACTCTACTCTATGTTACTCCACTCAAGCCAAACCTAGCCTAGCCTAACCTAACTTTGCTCTACTATACTCTTCTCTACTATGCTTTACTTTTTTACTTTGCTCTTCTCAACTTTACTCAACTCCTCTCTAATCTGCTCTATTATACTATAGCTTAGCCAAGCCTTGCCTAGCTCTACTCATCTTTAGTTTGCTCTAGTCTATTCTACTCTAGCCTACCCTTGGCCATTCTTGCCTAGCCTAGCCTTGCCTAACCTAGCTCTACTCTACTCTGCTCTAATCTACTCTTTTCTATTATAACCTAACCTAACATAACTTAGCTCTACTCTAGTCTACTATACTCAACTTTGCTCTGCTCTACTATGCTCTACTCTACTATCCTTTGCTCTACTCTGCTCTACTCTACTTTACTTTTCTCTACTCTACTTTGCTCTACTCTGCTCTGCTTTGCTTTACTCTACTCTAGTCTAACCTTGTTTAGCCTTACTTACCTTGCTTAACTTAGCTCTACTTTACTCTATTCTAACATAGTCTTGCTTAGCCTAGCTTACTCTAAACTAGCCAAGCCTAGCCTAAAATATCTCTATTCTTCCTTTACTCTACTTTATTCAACTCTACTTCAATCTAATATATTCTACTCTACTATACTATAACTTAGCCTAGCTTAGCCAGGCTTAACCTTGCTTACTCTACTCTGCTCTGCTATACTCTTGTCTAACCTAGCCTAGCCTAGCCTTACCAAGCTCTACTCTACTGTGCTCTACCATACTTTACTCTACTCTTCTCTGTTCTACTCTACTCTACTCTGTATTACTCTGCTCTACTCTGCTTTATTGTAGTTTAGCCTAGCCTAGCCTAACTTAGCTCTACTATACTCTACTCTTACCTAGTCTAGCCTACCTTATCCTAGCCTAACCTAACTTAGCTCTACTATACTCTACTCTTAACTAGTCTAGCCTACTTTAGCCAAACTTTGCCATGCTTATGCTAGCTCTACTCTACTCTACTTTGCTCTACACAACTCTAACTTAGCCTAGCTTAACCTAGCCTAACCTTATTGTACTCTACTCTACTCTACTCTATTCTAGCCTAACTTAGCCTAGAATAACCTCACCTAGCCTAGCATAGCCTTAACTTGCTCTACTCTACTCTGCTTTGCTTTGCTCAACTTTGATCTACTCTACTTTGCTTTGATCCACTCTATTATGCTCTACTCTACTCTACTCTACTCTTCCCTACTTTACTCTGCTCTGCTCTACTCTACTCAATCCTATTCTACTTTAGCATAGCCTAACCTCCCCTAACCTAAGCTAACCAAGCTCAACTATACTTTACTCTACTCTACTCTTTTATAGCCTAGGCTAACCTAACCTAGCCTAGCTTAGCCTCACATAGCTTAGTCTAACCTAGCCTACTATACACTACTCAACTCTTCTCTATTATACTATACTCTACTATACTCTACTCCACTTTACTCCAATCTACTCCACTTTACACTACTATACTCTACTGTACTCTTCTCTAACCTTACCTAATCTTGCTATACTCTACTTTTTCCTGCTCAGCTCTGCTCTACTCTTCTCTGCTCTACTCTACTTTGCTCTTCTTTACTTTACTCTGCTCTACTCTATTCTTCTTTGCTCTAATCTACTCTACTCTGCTCTGCTCTACTTTGCTCTTCTTTGCTCTACTCTACTCTACTCTAACCTAGATTAGCCTAGCTTGGCATAGCCTATCCTAACCAAGCTTTACTCTACTCAACTCTTACCTAGCCTAGCATAGCATAACCAAGCTCTACTCTACTCTATTATGCACTGTAATGCTGTTCTCTACTCTGCTCAACTCTATGTTGCTTTGCTCTGCTAATTTACTCTATTTTGCTCTGCTTTGCTTTGTTCTACACTATTATGCTCTACCCTCCTCTCCACTACTTTACTCTACTCTACTCTACACTACTCTACTCCACTTTACTTTACTCTACTCAACTATACTCTAACCAAACCTATCTTAGCCTAACGTACATTTACTCTAGTCAACTCTACTCTACTCTAGCCTAGCCTTGCCTAGCCTATGCAAGCCTAGCAATTCCTAACCTAGCCTAGCCAAACCATGCTAAACTCTACTCTACTCTACTCTTCTCTACTATACCATAGCCTTACCTACCCTTGCTAGCCTTGCCTAGCCTAGACTTTCTTAGCCTAACCTAGCTCTACTCTACTATACTCATCTCTACTCTTCTCTACTCTATTATGCTCTACTCTTCACTACTCTACTATGCTCTGCTCTACTATGCTCTATACTCTAGCTTAGTTTAGCCTAACTTAGCTCTACTCTACTCTACCCTACTCTACTCTACTCTAGCCTAGCCTAGCTTGGCGTAGCTTGGCTTAGCCAACTAAGCTCTACTCTACTCTAACCTAGCCTAATCTAGACTAGCCTAACAAAGCCTAGCCTAACCTAGCCTAGTATAACTTAGCTCTACTCTTCTCTGTTCTGCTCTACTCTGTCGTACTCTAATCTATTCTACCTATTGTACTCTACTTCACTTTACAAAACTCTATTCTACTCTACTCTACTATATTCAGCTTGACTCTACTTTAGGTTAGCCTATCCTAGCCAAGCCAAGCTTTGCTCTACTCTGCTCTTCTTTGCTCAATTTTGCTATGCTCCACTCATCTCTACTCTTCTCTAATCTTCTCTCCTCTTTACTGCTCTGCTCTATTATGTTATACTCTACTCTATTATACTCTAACCTTCTCTAGCCTAACCTAGCTCTACTCTACTATACTCACTCTACTCTACTCAACTCTACTCTTACCTAGCCTTGCAAAGCCAAGCATAGCCTAACCTAGCTTTGCTCTACTCTGCTCTACTTTACTTTACATTGCTATACTTTTCTCTACTCTACTTTGCTCTCCTCTACTCTTTTACCCTATTCTCTACTCTACTCAGGTCTGCTCTTCTCTACTAAACACAACTCTATTCTATTATGCTCTACTCTGCTCTACTCTACTATGCTCTCCTCTCTTATCCTGTCCTCTTCTCAAGTCTTTTCGACTATACTCATCTCTACTCTACTTTATGCTTCTCTACTCTACTCTACCCTATTTGACTCTACTTTATTCTACTTTACTCTACTCTATTATACAATAAACCTAATGAAGATTTAATCTACTTTTCTTTACTCTACTCTTCTCTACTCTACTTTACTCTACAATACTCTACTTTACTCCACTCTACTCGAGCCTAGCCTAGACTAGACTAGATTAGCCTACCCTAGCCTTGCCAAGGTAAACCTAGATCTACTCTACTCTACTATACTTTATTCTTCTCTAGCCAAGCCTACCCTAGCCTAACCTAGCTATTTTACACTCTACTCTACTTTGCTTTATTCTACCACCCTACTCTACTCTACATTATTGTACTCTACTCTTCTCCTCTGCTCTGCTCTACTATTCTATCCCTTCCTCTCTTCTCTTCTACTTTACTCTACTCTACTCTACTTAACTCTACTCTATTCTATTCTATTCTTCTTTTGTCCTCTCTACTCTACTCTAGCCTAACCAAGCTTTACTATACTATACTCTACTTTACTCTAATCTAGCTTAGCCTACTCTAGCTAGACTAACTAGCCTAACCAAGCTCTACTATACTTTACTCTACTCTATTTGACTCTACTCTACTCTAACATAGTATAGCTTAGCTTAACCAAGCTCTACTCTTACTTAGCCTCACCTAGCTTAGCCTAGCCTAACCTAGCTCCACTCTACTATGCTCTGCTTTTCTCTACCCTACTTAACTCTACTCTACTCTGGTCTACTGTGCACAGCTCTACTCTTCTCTATTATTTACTCTAGCTTATCCTAACATAGCCTAATCTATTCAAGCTCTACTCTACTCTACCTTACTCCTCCACTATGATCTATTCTAGCCTAGCCTAACCTAGCAAACCATAGCCTAGCCTAGCCTAACCAAGCTATACTCTACTCTACTCTACTCTACTCAACTCCATTTTGCTCTACTCTACTCAACTCTACTCTTCTCTAACTTAGCCTAACCTAGCCTAGCCTTACCAAGGTCTTCTCTACTCTACTCTACTTTGCTTGTGTATCCTCTGCTCTCCTCTACTCTGCTCTACTTTACTCTTCTCATGCCTAACATAGGCTAGCCAATCCTAAACTAGCTCTACTCTACTCTACTCTACTCTACTCTATTCTTCTCAACTCTACTACACTATACTCTACTCTACTCTAGCCTAGCCTAACCTAACCTAACCTTGCCTGGCATAACCTAGCCTAACATAGCTTAACTTAGCTTTACTCTACTTAACTCTACTATACTCTACTATAGTCTACAGTACGCTAGTCTACTCTATCGTACTCAACTCTACTCTTAGCTAGCCTAGCCTAACCTACCTCTATTCTTCTCTACTCTACTCTACTCTAGCTTAGCCTAGCCTCGCTTAACCTAAACAAACCTAGCTCTGCTCTGCACTATTTTTCTTTGCTCTTCTCTACTTTGCTCTGCTGAGCTCTACTCTACTCTGCTTGTTTTGCACTACTCTAATTTGCTCTATTCTGGTCTATTCTTCTTTGTTATGCTCTATGCTACTCCACCCTAATCTAGCCTAGCCTAACATGGCCTAGCCTAATGAAACCTTGCTCTACTTTACTCTACTCTACTCTACCCTGCTCTGCTCTACTCTAGCTTAGCCTGATCTAGCCTAGCCAAGCATGGCCTAACATTGCTCTACTCTTTATAAACTACTCTACTATACTCTATTATACTATACTTTGCTTTACTCTACTCTGCTCTACTCTACTCCACTCTACTCTACTCCACTCTACTCTAATGTACTCTACCCTACTCTAAGTTAGCTTAGTCTAGCTTAACCTAGCCTAGCTTAGGCTAACCAAGCTCTAATCTACTCTACTCTACTCTACTCCACTCTACTTTACTCTAATATAGTCTTCTCTACTCTACTCTACTCTACTCTTATCTACTCTGCCCTTCTCTTCTCTATTATGCTCTACTCTACTCTATTTATTATACTCTACTCAGCTCTCTGGTACTACTCTTCTCTTCTCTAGCCTAGCCTAATCGAGCTCTACACTACTTTACTCTACCTTATGCTTGCCTAGCCTGGCCTAGCCTACCCTCGCCTTGCCCAGCCTAACATATCCTAGCCTAACTTAGCTCTATGCTACTCTTTTGTAATCTACTCTACTCTACCAGACTCTACTCTATGTACTCTACTCTACTCAACTCTACTTTATTCTAACTAGTCTATCCTAGCCTAGCCTAACCTGCTCTACTCTATTCTACTCTAGCCTAGCCTAGCCTAATCTGTCTCTACTTTACTCTACTATACTATTCTATACCCTACTCTATTTTGCTCTACTCTATACTACACTAATCTATAATACTCTAGCCTAGCCCAACCTAACCTAGCCCTACTCTACTCAACTATACTTTACTCTAAACAAGCCTTGCCTCGCCTCGCCTAGCCTAGCTTAACCTAGCCTAGGCAACCCTAGCATGGCCTAGCCTAACCTAGCTGTACTCTACTCTACTTAACTCTACTCAACTATCACTACTCAACTATCACTACTCAACTATACTCTAACCAAGCCTAGCCAAGCAAAGCCAAACCTAGCTCTAATCTAAAGTACTCTAGGCTAGCCTAACCTAACCTAGCCAAGCCTAACCTAGCTCTGCTCTACTCTGCTCTACACTACTCTACTTTTCTCTTCTCTGCTCTACTCTCCTCTACTTTACTCTGCTCTACTCAGCTCTACTCTTCTCTACTCTGCCCTACTCCACTCAACTCTGCTCTACTATACTCTATGCTACCCTAGCCAAACCATTCTCTACCCTACTCAACTCTACTCTACTCCACTCTACTCCACTCTTACTAGCTTACCCTAGGCTAGCCTAACCTAACAAAGCCTAACCTTGCTCTGTTCTACTTTACTCTACTCTACTCTACTATACTCTAATCTATGCTAATCTACTCAAGCCTAACCTAGCCTATGTTAGCTTAAGGTTAACCTAGCTCTACTCTACACTACTCTACTCTAATCTAGCGTAGCCTAGCCTAATTGACCTAGCATAGCTTAACCTATCTTTACTCTATTATATTATGCTCTACTCTACTTCTTTCAACTCTGCACTATTATGCTCTACTCTATTTTACTCTGCTTTCCTCTATTACACTATACTATACTCTACTCTATCCTAGTCTAGCCTAACCTAGCTTAACCTTACTTTATTTTTCTCTACTCTACTCTACTCTAGTTTACTCTACTCTACTCTACTCTACTGTACTCTAACTTAACATCCCCTTGCCTAACCTAAACTAACCTAGCTCTACTTTACTCTGCTTTGCTGATCTCTGCTCTACTCTACTTTGCTTTACTCTAGTCCATTCTACTCTACTTAACTCTAGTTGGCATAGCCTAGCTAATGAAACTTAGCTCTACTCTACTTTTCTCTATTCTACTTTACTCTACTCTACTCTATCCTAGCCTAATTTAGCCTAGCCTAGCCTAGCCCAACCTAGCTCTACTCTGCACTATCGAAGTCTACTATACTCAACTCTATTCTACTCTACCCTACTCTACTCTACTTTACTTTACTCTACTTTAACCTAGCTTAGCCTAATCTTGCTCTACTCTACTCTTCTCGACTCTCCTATACTTTAGTCTATTCTACTCTATTCTACTTTGCTATATGCTACTCTACTCTACTCTGCTTTGCTCTGCACTTCTCTTCTCTGCTCTGCTCTTCTCTGCTTTGCTCAACTAAGCTCTGTTCTGCTTTGCTCTACTATACTCTACTTAACTAGAGACTAGCCTAACTTACCCTAATCGAGCTTTGCTATACCCTATTCTTCTCTACTCTAGCTAATCATGTCTAACATATGCTAGCCTAGCATAGCTTAACCTAAATCTACTTTACTAAACTCTACTCCACTCTTCTCTAATCTAACCTAGCTTGGCTGGCCAAGGATAACATAGTTCTACTCGACTATACTCTACTCTAGCCTTGCTTAGCCTAGCCTATCCTGACCTAGCTCTTTTTAGCTCTGCTCTTCTATGCTTTGCTCTATTCTACTTTGTACTTCTTTGCTCTTCTCTACTCTTCTCTACTCTTCTCTACTCTTCTCTCTCTACTCTAATCTATTGTACATGGGCCTAACCTAATCTATAGCTTAGCTTAACCTAGCTCTACTCTACTCTACTCTACTATACTCTAACTCATCCAAGCTTAGCCTAACCTAGCAAAGCCTAGCCTAGCTTAGCCTAACCTAGCTCTACTATACTCTACTCTACTCTACACAACTCTACTATACTCTATTATATTCTTCTTTACTCTACTTAACTCTACTCTACTCTACACAAACAAAACCTAGCCAGCCAGGCCCAACCTAGCTCTAAGCTACATTACTCTATCCTAGCTTAACCTAGGTTAGCCTATCGTAACCTAGCTCTACTCTACTCTGCTCTACTCTTTTATGCTTTGCTCTCTACATGTCTTTTCTCAGCTCTTCTTTACTCTGCTCTACTCTACTCTACTCTACTTTACTCTAATGTACTTATCCTAACCTAGCCTAATCTAGCTCAACTCTTCTCTACTCTACACTAATCTAGCCTAGCCTGCCCTAACCTAGCTTAGTCGAGCCTAACATTGCTCTACTCTACTTTACACTACTCTACTCCACTCTATTATACTCTGCTCTACTCTACTCCACTCTACTCTATTATACTCTACTCTAGCCTAGCCTTACATAACCTAACCTAGCACTACTCTGCTCTACTCTACTTTACTTTGCTTTACACTACTCTACTCTACTATACTCTACTCTATATTGCTCTGCTCTACTCTTCTACTTTGCTCTGCTCTATTCTACTCTGTGCTTCTATCTTCTCCTCCACTCTGCTCTAATCTACTCTTCTCAACTCTACTTTACTTTTCTTAACTTTACTCTACTCCACTCTAATCTACATTACTCTACTCCACTCCACTCCACTCTACTCTACTCTACTCTACTTTAGCCTTGCCTATCCTAGCTCTACTCTACAATACTCTTCTCTAGCCCAGCTTTTCCTAGCATGATATAACCTACCTTGGCCTATCCTAGGCTAACCTAGCCCCACTTTACTATAGTCTACTCTACTCTACTCTAGCATAATCTTGCCTAGCCTAGCTTAGCTTAGCCTAGCCTAGCATTGCCTAACCTATCTCTTCTTTGCTCTACTTTGCTCTTCTTTGATTTACTCTTCTCAACTCTACTCTATACTACTCTGCTCTACTCTACTCTGCTCTACTTTACATTGCTCTATACTCAAGCCTAACCTAATTCTTGTCTAGTCTTCTATACTCTTCTCTACTCTGCTCTACTTTACACTAACTTAGTCGTGCCTAGGCTAGCCTAACCTTACTCTACCCTAATCTACTATACTTTGGTGTAGCCATAGCTTAGCCTAGGTAAACCATGCTCTACTTTAATTTATCTACTCTGCACTACTCTACCAAGCTTTGCTCTATTGTACTCAAGCTTAGCTTAGCCTAGCCTAGCCTAACGTAGCTTTGCCAAACTTAGCTCTATTCCTCACTACTATGTTCTACTCTACTCTATTACTACTCTATTATGACTGCTCTACTCTGCTTTACTTTGTTTTGCTCTATTCTTCTCTACTCTACTCAACTCTACTCTACTCTACTCTAGCTTTGCCTAACCTAGCCTAGCCTAAACTAGCTCTACTCTACACTACTCTACTCTACTCTACTCTACTGGAGCCTAGCCTTCTTAACTTGGCCTAGCCTTGCTTAGCCAAGCTTAGCACAACCAAACATAGCTCTACTCAACTCCACTCTATTCTATTGTAGCATAGCATAACCTTGCCTAGCCTATGCGAGCCGACTCTATGCTAACCTTGCTTTACTATACTTTACTATACTCTACTCTAACTAACCCTAACCTAGCCTATCTTAACTAAGCTCTATTCTACTCTACTCAACTCTACTCTATTCTGGTTTACTCTACTTTAGCCTTACCTTACCTACCCTAGCCTAGCCTAACCTTACTCTATTCTACGCTGCTCTACTCTACTCTACCATACTCTGCTCCACTCTACTCTACTCTACTCGAGCCTCACCTAGCCTATCCTAGCTCAGCTCAGCTCTACTTCTCTCTACTTTGCTCTACTCTACTCTACTCCACTATACTCTACTCTACTCCACTCTATGCTACTCTAGCCTAGCCTAACCTAGCTTTACTCTACTCTACTCTACTCTACTCTTCTCTACTCTAGCCTAGCTTAGCTTATCATAGCTTAGCCTACCTTAACCCAACTTAATCTATCTTTACTGTACCCTACTTTACTCTACTCTACCCTACACTGCTCTACCCTTCTCCACTCTAACCTAACCTAGCCTAGCCTAACCTAGCTATCCTTCACTCTACTCTATTATTAATTACTCTACTATTCTCTATTCTACTCATTCATAGCAAAACCCTAGCAAAGCTAATCATAGCCTAACCTAGCAATCCTCTACTCTAATCTATTTTGCTCTACTATACTCTAATTTTCTCTACTCTATTACATTCTACTCTAGTCTGCTCTACTCTGCATAGCACTTCTCCATTCTTCTCTATTATGCTCTGCTCTTTTTTTCTCTATTATACTCTGCTTTGCTCTACTCTACTCTATTATACTGTAATATACTATACTCTACTCTAACCTTGCTAAGATTAGCCTACCCTAACCTAACTCTGCTCTACTTTGCTCTACACTACTCTACTATGTTCTACTCCACTCTACTCTACTCTACTCTACTCTGCTCTGTTACACTCTATGCTACTCTAGTCTAGCCTAACCTAGCTCTACTCTACTCTACTCTACTCTGGTCTATTATACTCTACTCTGGTCCACTCTACTCTTCTCTACTCTGGCCTAGCCTTGGTTAACCCAACCTAACCTATGTCTACACTGCCCTACTTTACTCTACTCTACTCTACACTGTTTTACTCGCCTCTACTCTAACCTAGGCTAGCCTAGCCTAACTTAGCTATGCTCCACTATGCTCTACTCTACTAGAACCTACTCTACTCTTCTCTACTCTACTCTTTCTTTGTCGAACCCTAGCCAAGCCAACCCTAGCTTAACGTAGCTCTGCTCTACTCTGCTCTGCTCTGCTTTGCTTTGCTATACTCTACTCTAATTTTTTGTACTTTACTATATTCTACTCTAGTATGCTCTACTCTACTTTGCTCTACTCTACTCTTCACAGCTGTGCACTACTTTTCTACACTCTACCCTGCTCTACCTTGCTCTAATCTACTTTGCTCTACTCTACTCTACTATACTCTATTATACTATACTCTACTCTGGCCTAGCTAAGCCTAGCCTAACCTAACTTTACTCTACTTTGCTCTGCACTACTCTGCTCTACTCTACTCCACTCAAATTTTATCTGCTCTACTTTGCTCTATTCTACTCTATTTTGCTCTACTATACTATACTCTACTCATCTCTACTCAAGCTTTGTTTAGCCAAGCCTAGCCTTACCTAACCTAGCTCTACTCTACTTTATAATACTCTGCTCAACTCTACTATACTCTAACCTTAGCCTAGTTGAGCCATCCCTAGCCAAACATAACCTAGCTCTACTCTATTATATCTACTCTACTCTACTTTATACTACTCTACTCAAGCCTAGCTTAGCCTAGCCTAGCCTAACATAGCTTTGCTCTTCTTTGCTCTACTATGCTCTGCTCTACTAGAGTATTCTCTTCTCTGCTCTACTGTCCTCTACTCTATTCTATTCTTATTCACTTTGCACTACTCTACTCTTCTCTACTCTGCTCTACTCAATTCTACTATGTTCTGCTCCACTCTACTCTGATATACTTTTACTCTATTCTACTCTACTCTAGTCTAGCTTACCCTAGCCTTATCTTCCCTAGCCTAACCTAGCTCTACTATATTATACTCTCTTATTATAGCATAGCTTAGTCTTCCCTAGCCCAACTTAGCCTAGCCTAACTTAGCCTAACATAACCTAGCTCAGCTCCACTCTACTCTATTCTACTTTATTCTACTCTACTCTGCTCTACTCTATTCTACTCTAGCATAGCCTTTCTTAGCCTATCCAAGGCTAGCCTTACCTAACCTAGCTCTACTCAACGTTACTTTGCTTTGCTCTGCCTACTCTACTGTACTCTAGCTTTGCATAGTCAAACCTAGCTTTACTCTGCTCGTCTCTACTCAACTCTTCTTTACTCTACTTTACTCTACTCTACTCTATCCCAGCCTAGGCAAGCTAAGCCTATAATATCTTAGCCTGCCTAACCTAAGCTTGCCATACTCTTCTATATTATACTCTACCCTACTTTAACCTGACTTAACCTTACCTAGCTCTACTCTACTCCACTCTACTGTACTCTACTCAACTCCAGCCTAGCCTAACCATGCCTAGCTAGCCTAAACTAACCTAGCTCAGCTAAGCTCTACTCTAGTCTACTCTGCTTTGCTCTGTAATGCTCTACCTTGCTCTACTCAGCTCTTTTTTTCTTTACTCTATTCTACTATCCTTTAATAATGCATAGCCTAGCCTAGCCTAACCTAACCCCACTCTACTCTACTCTACTGTACTCTACTCTAACCTAACATAGTCTAGCCTAGCTTATCATTGCTCTACTCTATCCTACTCTAATCTAGATTAGCTAGCCTAACCTAATGAAGCTCTATTATACACTGCTCTATTCTGCTATGCTCTACTCTTCTATGCTTTACTTTACTCTTCTCTCTTCTACTCTACTCTGCTTTGCTCTATTCTATTTCCCCTACTATGCTCTACTCTATTCTACTCTACTTTATTTTACTCTATCCTACTCTACTCTAACCTAGTTTACCATAGCCCAGCCTAGCCTAAGTTAACCAAGCTTGACTCTACTCTACTCTACTTTAATCTACTGTACTCTACTCTTACCTAGCTTAGACTAACTTTGTTCTGCTCTACCCTACTCAACTCTGCTTTACTCTACTCTGCTTTACTATACTATGCTTTGCTCTGCTCTACTCTATGCTACTCTGTTCTACTTTGCTCTGCTCTTCTTTGCTCTATTATAATATACTCTACTCAACTCTAGCCTAGCTTAGCCTAGCCTAACCTAACCTAACCAAACTTTACTCTACTCTACTATACTCTACTCAACTTTAGCTTGCCTAAGCTAGCCTAGCCCAGCCTAGCATAACCTAGACTAGCCTAACCTTGCTCTACTCTACTCTACTCTTCTGTGCTCTGTGTTGCTCTGCTATGCTCAACTTTAATCTACGTTACCCAAGCCTAGCCTAGCCTACCCTAACCTAGCTCTACTCTACTCTACTCTATGCTACTCTAGTCTACTCTTTCCTAGCCTTGCATAGCATAGCCTAACCTAGCCTAACATAACATACCTCCACTCTACTCTACTCTACTCTGTTTTACAATACTTTACTTTACTCTACTATACTCTACTCCTCTCTACTCTACTCTACTCCACTCTACTCTACTCTACTCTACTCTGCTCTACTCTAATCTACTCTACCTTAGCCAAACATACTATAGCTTAGCCTAATCTAGCCCTACTCTACTCTACCTGGCTCTACTTTGCTCCGCACTGCCTTAGTGTACTCTACTCTAATTTGGCCTAGCCTAGCTTATCCTAGCCTAGTCAAACTGAGCTCTACTCTACTCTAGCATAGCATAGCCTAGCTAAACCTATCACTACGCTACTCCACTCTACCTTACTCTACACTATTCTGCTCTACTCTACTCTTCTTTACTCTATTCTACACTAACCTAGCCTAGCTTAGCCTAACCTAGCTTTACTATACTCTACTCTACCCTACTCTACTCTTCTCTATTTTATTCTCTTCTACTCTACTCTAACTTAGCTTAGCCTAACCTTGCTCTACTCTACTCTACTCTACTATATATTACTCTAACATAGCCTAGCCTAGCCTACTCTAGCCTAGCTTCGCTTAAGTTAACCTAGCTCTACTCTACTTTACTCAACAATATTATACTCTACTCTTAAAACCTCTCTTCTGCTCTACTCTATTCTAAATTAGCTTAACGTAGCCTAGCTTAACCTAACTCTACTATACTATGCTCTTTTATAGCCTAGCCTAACTTAGGTCTACTTTGCTCTTCTTTACTTTGCCCTTCTTTTCTGTGCTTTACTCTACTCTACTCTACTATACTTCTCTCTACTCTATTCTGCTCTATTCTGTTTTTCTCTACTCTACTCAATTATGATCTACTCTAATATGCTATGCTATTCTCTACTCTACTCTACTCAACTCTACACTACTCTACTCTACTCTATTCTTGCCTTGTTTAGCCTAGCCTAGCTTAGCTTAGCTTAACCTTGCTCCATACAACTCTACTCTACTCTACTCTACTCCAGCATAGCCTTTTCTAACCTTACTTAAATTTACTCCACTCTAATCTACTCTATTCAATTCTACTCTACTCTAACAAAGCCGAGCCTAACCTTGCCTAACCAAGCTCTATTCTACTCTACTCTAATTTATTCTACTCTTCTCTACTCTCGCCTAGCCTAACCTATCTCTGCTCTATTCTACTCAGCTCTACTCTGGTCTACTCTTCTCAACTCTACCCTACTATACTCAATTATAGCCTTGTTTAGACAAGCCTAACCTAGCTTAGCTTAACCTAGCCTTACAATACTCTATTATACCCTGCTTACTCAACTATAGCCTAGCCTAGTCGACTTTTTCTTGGCCTAGCCTAGCCTAACCTAACTCTACTCTTCTTTACTCTACTCTACTCTTCTCTACTCTACTATACTCTACTCTAACTTTACCTAGCCTAGCCTAGCATAACCTAACTCTACTCTACTCTACTCTTCTCTACTCTATTCTTCTCTACTCTACTCTACTCTACTATCCTAGCCTAACCTAAATCAACTCTGCTCTACTCTACTCTACTCTATTCTTCTCTATTCTACTCTACTCTACTTTGCTATACTCTGTTTTGCTTTATTCTACTCTTCTCTACTCTACTGTACTCTAGCCTATTCTTATCTAATCTTGCTCAACTCTACTCTACTCCGCTCTACTATACTCCACTCTAGCCTAGCCAAGTCTACCATAGTCTAGCCTTTCTTAACCTAGCTATACTCTACTCTACTATACTCTACTCTACAGTATTATATTCCACTCTACTCTACTCTACTCTACATCAACTTACATTAGCCTACCCTAACCTTGCTCTACTCTACTCTTCTCTATTCTACTTTAAGCTAGCCTAGCCAAGAGTAACAGAGCTTAACTTTGCTCTGCTCTTTTCTTCTCTACTCTACTTAGCTCTACTTCACTCTCTTTTGCTCCACTTTGCTCCATCTTGCTTTGCTCTACTCTACTATGCTATGCTCTACTCTACTTTACTCTGCTCTGCACTACACTACTCTACCTCAGCATAAACTAGCCTAACATAACCATGCTCTACTATACTCTCCTCTACTCTACTATACTCTAATCTAGCCAAGCCTAACCTAACCCAGCCTAGCCTAGCCCCACCTAGCCTAGATAAACCAAGCTCTATGCTTCTCTACTCTACTATACTATATTATAGTCTACTCTACTATACTCTTCTCCATTTTACTACACTCTAACCTAGCCTAGCCTAGCTTCGCCTCACCTAGCTCTACCCTGCTCTATACTGCTCTGCTTTACTTTGCTCTGTTCAATTCTTCTCTACTCTACTTTTCTCTTCTCTGCTCCACTCTACTCCACTTTTCTCTTTTTTGCTCTTATGAACTCTACTCTACTCAGCTTTAGCCTAACCTAATATGGCTCTACTCTACTCTACTCTAACTTAGCCTTGTCGAACCAACCATAGCCAAGCTAGCCAAACCTAACCAAGCTCTACTCTACTCCACTCAACTTTACTCTACACTACTCTACTCTACTCTAACCTAACCCAACTTAGCCTAGCCTAACTTTGCTTTGTTATACTCTACTCTATTCTACTCTACTCAACACTATTATACTCAACTCTAGTCTACTCTAGCCTAGCATGGCCTAGCCTAACCTACCCTAACCTATCTCTACTCTGCTATACTCTACTCAGCTTTGCTTTACTATACTTTTCTCTACTTTGCTTCACTCAACTCTGCTCTTCTCTTCTCTACTCTTCTTTATTCTACTTTACTCTACTCTACCCAACTCTAGCCTAGCCCACCCTAATCTAGCCTACCCAAGCCTAGCATAGCCTAAACTTGCTTAGCCAAACTTAGCTCATCTCAAGTATACTTTGCTATTTTTTACTACTCAGCTTTGCTCTACTCTCTTATGCTCTGCTCTACTCTACTCTGCTCTACTTTGCTAAGCTTTTCTCTATTTTACCCTTCTCTACTAGACTCTACTATATTGTACTGTAGCTTAGCCTAACCTAACCTAGATCTACTCTAGTCTAATCTACTCTAGGCTAGGTTAGCCTCACCTAGCCTAACCTAGCCAAACCTAGCCTAGCTTAGCCTAGCCTAAACTAGTTCTACTTTACTCTACTCTACTCTAACCTAGCCTCGCCTACCTTGCTCAACTCTATTCTACCCTAGCCTAGGCTAACCTAGCTCTACTCTACTCTACTCTACTCTAACCTAGCCTACCCTTGCTTAGGCTAACCCAACACAATTATGCTCTACTCTATTCTACTTCTCTCTATTCTTCTTTACTCTACCCCAACCTAGCCTAACTTTGCTCTACTTTACTCTACTCTATTCCACTATACTCTACTTTGCTCTACTCCACTCTACTCTACTATACTCCAAACCTAGCCTCTTCTAGCCATGCCAAGCTTAGGAAAACCAAGCTCTACTCTACTCTACACTATTTTATTCTACTCTACTCCACTAACCTCTAGTCTAGCCTAGCCTAACCTAGCTTTGCTTTGCTCCACTCTGCTTCACTTTGCTCTACTCTACTCTTCTCTACTCTACTCTACTATACTATAGGCTAGCCTAGCCTAATCTTGCTCTACTCTACTCTACTCTACTCTATTATACTATACTATACCATACTCTATTATACTCTACTCTACCCTACTCTACTATACTCTAACCTAACATAGCCCTACCTAGCTTAGATAAACTTAGCTCTACTCTTCTCTTCTCTACTCTACTCTGCTCCACTCCATTCTGCTATGCTTTGCCCTACTCTATTCTACTCTACTCTAGCCAATCCTAGCTAAGCCAAACCTAGCCTAACCTAATTAAGCTCAACTCTACTCCAATCACCTCTACAATACTCTACTATACTCTAGCATAGCCTAACTTATCCTAACCTAGCTCTACTCTACTTTATTTTACTCTACTGCATAGTAGCCTAGCCTAGCCAAGCTTACCATGGGCAAGCCTTACTAACCTAGCTATACTCTTCTCTACCCTACCATACACTACAATACAATATTCTATTTTACTCTACTCTACTACACTCTACCTTAATCTACTTTACTTTACTACCACTACTCCAAATTAGCATAGCCTAGCCTCACCTTGCTCTACTCTACTCTACTCTACTCTACTCTATTCTACTTTAAGCTAACCGTGCCTAGCATAGCCTAGCTTAACCTAGCTCTACTCTTCTCTACTATACTCTACTCAGCTTTGCTTTACTCTACTTTGCATCACCTTGCTCTGCTCTACTCTACTATGCTCTGTTCTACTCTACTTTGCTCTGCTCTACTCTACTCTGCTCTACTCTACTCTGCTCTACTCTACTCTACTTCAACATAGCCTAGCCTAACATAACCATGCTCTACTATACTCTACTCTACTCTGTTATACTCCAATCTAGCCAAAACTAACCTAGCCTAGCCTAGCCAAGCCCCACCTAGCTTAGATTAACCAAGCTTTACTATACTCTACTCTAGTATACTATATTGTACTCTACACTACTCTACTCCACTCTAACCTAGCCTACCCTTGTTTAGCCTCACCTAGCTTTACCCTACTCTACTCTGCTTTGCTCTATTTTGCTCTGTTTTGTTCTTCTCTACTCTACTTTTCTCTACTCTACTCTACTCTGTTTTGCTCTTTTCTACTCTTCTGAACTGTACTGTATTCAGGTCTAGCCTAACCTAGTATGGCTCTACTCTACTCTACTTTACCTTACCCTAGCTTAGCTTAATCGATCCTACCTAGCCTAGCATATGGGAACCTAACCTAGCTCTGCTCTACTATACTCTACTCTACTCTACTCTACATTACTCTACTATACTCTAACCTAGCCCAGCTTAGCTTAGCCTAACATTGGTTTATTGTACTCTAATCTACTCTACATTATTATACTCGATTGTAGTCTACTCTAGCCTAGCGTGGCCTAGCCTATCCTACCCTAACCTATCCCTACTCTACTCTGCTTGACTCTACTCTCCTTTTTTCTACTCTACTTAACTCCACTCTTCTCTGCTTTTCTCTACTCTTCTTTACTCTTCTTTACTCCACTCTACCCCACTTTAGCCTAGCCTAGCCTAATCTAGCCTACCTAATCTTATCATAGCCTAACCTTTCTTAGCCAAACTTAGCTCTACTCTACTCTACATTGCTTTGCTCTACTCTACTCTAACTTAGCCTAGCCTTATCAAGCCTAACTTAGCTCTATTCTTCTCAACTCTACTCTTTACTCTACTCAAACTTAGCTTAGCCTAGCCTTACAAAAACTAAGCATGCTCTGCTTTGCTCTAACCTTCTCTTCTCTATTCTACTCACTCTTTTTTACTCTACATTGCTCATCTGTGCACAGCTCTGCTCTGCTCTATTCTATTATAGTCGACTCTACTCTAGCCTCGCCTAACTTAACCAAACCAAGCTCTACTATACTCTTCTCTACTCTACTTTACCCTACTCTACTCTACTCTAGCCAAGCATAACCTTGCTTAGCCTAGTCTAGCCAAATCTAGCTTTACTCTACACTACTCTATTCTGCACTACTTTACTAACCTCGAGCCTAGCCTAGCTTAAACTAGCTCTGCTCTGCTCTACAAAACTCTCTCTTCTCCACTCCACTTCACTTTACTCTACTCTGCTCTTTTCTACTCTACTCTTCTCTACTATAGGCTAGCCTAACCTAACCTAGCTTAATCTTGCTCTGCTCTACTCTACTCTACTCTACTCTATTATACTATACTATACTCTATTATACTCTACTCTACCTTACTCTACTCTAACCTAGCTTAACCCAACCTAACTTAGCCAAACCTAGCTTTACTCTACTCTTCTCTACTCCACTCTACTCTAATTTAGTCTGCTCTACTTTGCTCTACTCTATTCTACTCTACTCTAGTCTTGCATAGCTAAGCCTAGCTTAGCCTAGCCTAATTGAGCTCTCCTTTACTCTACTCTACTCCACTCTCCTCTACCATACTATACTCTACTCTACTCCACTATACTCTAACCTAGCTCTACACAACACTACTCTACCCTACTTTACTCTACTCTCCTATACTCCACTATGCTCTACTATAACCTACCCTAGTCTAGCCTACCTTAACCTAGTTTATCCTAGCTTAAACTAGCTTTTCTTTTCTCTGCTCTACTCTGCTCTAATTTTCTCTATTATACTCTTCTCTACTCTACTCTACTTTGTACTACTTTGCTCTGCTCTACTCTACTCTTCCCTACTTTACTCTGCTCTGCTTCCCTCTGCCTGCTTCACTCTCCTCTCCTATCCTCTCCTCTACTCCACTCTCTTCTCCTCTACACTACCTAATCCACTCTACTCTACTTTACTCTAATATACTTTACTCAACTTTACTTTACTCTACTCTACTCTACACTACTAAACTCTGACAAAGTCTAGCCTAGCTTACCCTCGCCTAGCCTAGCCTAGCTTTACTTTACTCTACTATAATCTACTCTACACTACTCTACTCTACTCTACTCTATTCTACTATATCTTATTCTAGCCTATCTTAGCCTAGCATAACCTAACTCAACTCTACTCTTCTCTACTCTACTCTACTCTACTCTAAACTACTCTCTTTTCTCTACTCTATTTTACTTTAATCTACTCAGCTACCCTCTCTTCTCCTCTACTCTACTGTACTCTGCTCTACCCTTGTCTACTCTACCTTACTCTACTCTGGCCTAGCCTCGCTTAGCCTAAGCAAACTCTACTCTACTCTACTCTATTCAACTCTACTTTACTCTACTTTACTCTACCCTACTCTATCCTACTCTAGCTTAGCCTAAACAAGCTCTACTCTACTATATTATACTATACTCCACTATGTTATACTTTACTCTACTCTATTATCCTCTACTCCACTAAAACCTAGCTTAGCCTAGCTTAACCAAGCTTTACTATACTCTACTCGACTTTACTAAACTCTACTCTGGCTTAGCTTTACCTAGCCTAGCCTAGCCTTGCCTAACCTAAGCTTCCTCTGCTCTACTCTGCTTTATTATGCTATGATCTACTCTACACTACTCTGTACTGCTCTGCTCTTCTCTACACTTCACTGCTCCACTCTTCTCTCCTCCACTATGCTTTGCTCTGTACTCTAGCCTTCCCTAGCCTAGATTAGCCTAACATAGCTCAACTCTACTCTATTCTAGCCTAGCCTAACCTAGCCTAGCTTAGCCTTACCTAGCTTTGCTTAGCCTAACCTAGGTCTATCTACTCTACTTTACTTTAGTCTACTCTACTCTACTCTACTCTAACCTAGCCTTTCTTAGCCTAACCTAGGCCTTTCTTAGCCTAACCTAACCTGGCCTAGCTTAGCTTTCCCTAGCCTAGCCTAGCATAACTTTGCTCTACTCTAACTCTACTCTGCTCTGCATTGCTCTACTCAACTCCACTCTACTCTAGCCTTACCTCGCTAAGCCTAGCCAAGCCTTGCCTAACCTAGCTCTACTCTACTCTACTATACTCTACTCTAGCATAGTCTGGGCTACCCTAACCTTGCCTAGCCTAGCCTAGCATAGCCCAACCAAACCTAATTCTGCTCTACTCTACTCAACTTTACTCTACTCTACCTTACTTTAACTAACTTTGCCAAGCCTAGCCTAACCTAGCTCTACTATACTCTATTGTACTCTACCCTACTCTAGCCTAGAATAGTCTAACTTAACATATCTCTGCTCCACTCTACTCCACTCTTCTTTATTCTAATTTGCTATACTTTTTTATTCTCTACTCTTCCCTCTTCTACTCTCCTCTTCTCCTATCTACTCTACTTAACTCTGTACTATTTTATTCTACTCTACTGCTTTACTTTGCTCTACTCTACTCTGCTTTGATCTGCTTCTACACTATTCTACTTTGTTCTTCTTTGCTCTACTCCACTATACTCTACTGTACTTTGGCCTAGCCTAGGCTAACCTAACATTGTTTAACCTAGCTCTACTCTACTCTACTCTACTATACTACTCTACTTTAAACAAGCTTAGACTAGCCTAACCTAGCCTAGCATAACTTAACCTAACCTAGCTTAGCTATATTCTACTCTACTCTACTCTACTCTTGCAAGCTTAATCAAGCTCTACTCTTCTCTACTCTACTCTATCATACTCTCCTATGCTCTACCCTACTCTACTATGCTCTTCCCCCTTCTACTCTTCTCTACTCTCCTTTTCTCTCCTCTCCTTTCCTTTCCTCTACTCTACTCTACTTACTATACTCTACTCTTTTATAACCTAGCTTACCTAATCTAACTCAACTCTACTTTTTTTCTATGCTACTCTAGCTAGCCTAACTTAGCTTACCTAGCAAAGCTTTGCTTTGCTCTACACTTTTTTGATGTGTTCTGCTCTGCTATACTCTATTTTGCTATACACTACTCTACTATACTCTACTTAACTCTAGCATAGCCTTGTCTGGCCTAACCTAACCTAGCTCTGCTCTACTCTACTCTGCTCTACTATACTTGACTCTAGCCTAACCTAACTTAGCTTTGCCTAGCCTAGCCTAACCTATCTCAGCCTAACTTAGCTCTGCTCTACTTCTCTCTGCCCTACTCTACTTAACTCTACTCTGCTCTACTCTACTTTGCATTACTCTACTCTATTCTTCTCTACTTCAGCCATGTTGAGGCTAGCCTAGCATAACCTAACCTAGCTCTACTCTAATCTACTCTACTCAAGTTAGCATCACCTTGCCTAGCATAGCTTAGCTTAACCTAGCCTAACTTAGCTTTACTCTCCTCCACTCTACTCTATTATCCTTTATTCTACTCTAATCTACTCTACTCTACTGTACTCCACTCTACTCTACTTTAACCTATCTTAGCTTAGAATAACCAAACTTTACTCTACTCTACTCTATTCTACTTTGCTTTGCTCTACTCTATTCTACTCTATGCTATTATTGTCTACTCTACTTTGCTCTTCTTTGATTTTCTTTACTCTACTCTACTCTACTCTGCTCCACTCTAGCCTAGCATAGCCTACCCAAACTAAGCTCTAGTCTGCTCTAAACTATCTTCTCTACTCTACTCATAATAGCCAAGCATTGGTCTAGGCCAACCTAACCTCGCTTTGCCAAACCTAGATCTGCTCTACTCTGCTCTACTTTTCTCTACTCTACTCTGCTCTACTATTCTCTACTTTAGCCATGTCGAGCCAAGCCTATCCTAACCTAACCTAGCCTACTCTAATCTACCCTACTCTAGATACGCCTCACCATGCCTAGCTTAGCTTAGCCTTGCCTAGCCTATCCTAGCTCTACTCTACTCTACTCTACTCTACAATACTTTATCATACTCTACTCTACTCTGCTCTACTATCCTCCACTCCACTCTACTCTACTCTACTCTAACCTAGCCTTTCTTAGCTTACCAAAGCTCTACTTTGCTCTGCTTTGCTTTACTCAGCTCTACTGTACCCTACTATTCTCTACTCTATTCTTTTTTCTCTACTTTGCTCTAATCCTCTGTACTCTATGCTACTCTACTCCATCTTAGCCTTGCTTAGCCTAGCCTAGCTTAATCGAGCTACCCTATGCTACTCTTCTTCACTCTACTCTACTCTAGCCTAGCCTTACCTAACCAAGCTCTTTTCTACTCTACTCTACTCTAGCCTAGCCTCGACTAACCTAGCTATACTCAACTTCCTTCCACTCTATAATACTCTAATCTACTCTACTCTATGATACCCTAACCTAGCATAGCCTAGCTTATCCTAGCTTTAATCTACTCTACTCTACTCTATTCTACTCTACTCCAGTCTACTATATCCTAGCATCTCCAAGCCTTGCCTAGCCTAGCATAGCATAACCAAGCTCTACTCAGCTCTATTCTATCATTCTCTACTCTACTCCACTCTGTTCTGTACTGCTCTCCTCTCCTTTACTCCACTCTTCTCTACTATGCTTTGCTTTCCTCTACTCTACTCTGCTCTTCTTTGCTCTACTTTGTTGTCCTCTACTCTACTCTACTCTACTCTGTAATACTCTACTTTACTTTGCTCTACTCTACTCAAGCCTAGCCTAGGAAAATAAAGCCTAGCCTACCTTAATCTGCTCTTCTTGTTTAAGCTCCAATTCACTCTGCTCTACTCAACTCAAATCTCCTATACTCTATTCTACTCTACTCTACACTACTCTACTCTACTTTACTCTAGCCAAGCCTAGCCTATCCTAACCTAGCTTTACTCTGCTCTAATCAACTCAACTCTCTATTATACTTTACACTAGCCTAACTAGCTTGGCTCTACTCTACTCTACTCTGCTCTGCTCTACTTTACTCTGCTCTACTCTACTCCACTATACTCAACTCTAGCCTAGCTTAACCTAACCTAATTTAGCTCTATTCTTCTATAATCTACTCTACTCAAGCTTACTCTTGCCTAGCCTAGCCAAACTTAGCTTAACCTAACCTAGCCTAGCTTAGACTAACCTACCTCTACTCTACTCTACTACACTATACTCTAATATATTCTACTATACTTTATTCTACTCTACTCTAGTCTGCTCTACTATAACCTAGCCTAGCCTAACCTACCTCTACTCTACTCTACTCTTCTCCAATCTACCTTAGCCTTAGCTAGCTCTACTCTTCTCTGCTCTGCTCCACTCTGCTTAGCTCAGCTCAACTTTACTCTGCTCTGCTCTACTTTTTTCTATTATACTCTAGCCTAGCCTATCCTAACCTTGCTCTACTCTACTCTTATCTACTCTACTCTAGCTTAGCCAAATCTTGCCTTGCCTAACCTGACTCTACTTTATTCTACTATACTCTACTATACTATACACTACATTACTCTACTCTACTCTACTTTACTCTATTCTATTCTACTCGACTCTATTCTACTATAACCTTGTCTTGCCTAACCTACCTTAGCCTAACCTAGCTGCTCTTCTATGCTCTGCTCTATTTTGCTCTACCCATCTCTACTTGCTCTGCTCTACTCTACCCTACTCTACTTCACTCTACTCTACTCTAGCCTAGCCTAACCTAGCCATTATTAATTATGCTTTACTCTACTCTACTCACCTCCACTCTACTTTACTCTATTATACTCTAAGCTACTCTACTTTAGCCTCACCTAGCCTACCTAACCAAGCTTAACTTAGCCTTGCCTGACCTCGATCTACTTTAATCTACTGTACTCTACTCCACTTTACTATACTCTTCTCAACACTACTCTAGTCTAGTCTACTATACTCTACTCTATCCTATTCTAACCTAACATAGCCAAGCCTAGGCTAACCTAGCTCTACTTTACTCTACTCTACTTTAGCCTAGCCTGGCCTAGCCAAGCCTATCCTAGCTACACTCTACTCAACTTTGCTTTACTTTACCCTACTCTACTTTTCTCTACTATGCTTTGCTCTCCTCTACTCTATTATACTATACTCTACACTATTGTACTCTCAATAGCCTAGCTTATCTTAGCTCTAATCTACTCTAATCTAACCTTGTCTTACCTTGCCTTGCTTAGCCTAAGCTAGCTCTACTCTTCTCTGCTCTACTCTATTTTGCTGTACCCTACTCTATTTTGCTCATTTTTGCTCTGCTCTTCTCTACCCTTCAATGTTATGCTCTACTCTACCCTACCCTACTCTACTCTACTATAACCTAGGCTAGCCTAACCTTACAAAACTTAACTAAGCTTTATTATACGCACTCTACTCTACTTTAGCATACATTAGCCTAGCTTAACCTAGCCTACTAGCCTAGCATAACTTAACCTAACTCTACTCTATTCTACTATACTCTACTCTACAATACTCTACTCTATTGTACTCTACTCTACTCTACTCTACTCTACTCTACTAAACTCTACTATACTCTTTGCTACCTTACTCTATCATAGCTTAGTAAGGCCTAGGCTAACCTAGCTCTACTCCACTCCACTCTACTATAACCTAGCCTAGCCTTATCTAGCCAACCCTTGGCTGGCTTAGCCAATCCTAACCTAGCTCTACTCTTCTTTACTTTGCTATACTCTGTTCTACTCTACTTTTCTCTGCTATGCTTGCTCTACTTTACTCTATTATACTCTACTTTATTCTATTGTACTCTCAAATTACATAGCCATGCATAGCCTAACCTAGCCCTAATCTACTCTACTCTACTCTACACTACTGAAGCTTAGCTTAGAAAATCCTAGCCTTGCCTAGCCTAGCCTATCCTAACCTAGCTCTAGACTACTCTACTCAACAATGCTCTAGACTAGCCTAACCAAGGCTAGCCTATCCAAGCTTAACTAGCATTACTCTACTTTGTTCTACTCTGCTCTACTCTAACCTACTCTACTTTGCTCTTCTCTTTGCTACTTTGCTCTACTCTGCTCTTCTTTACTCTGTTATACTATACTCTAGGCTACTATACTATACTCTACTCTAGTTTACTCTACTCTACTCCACTCTACTCTACTCTACTCTATCATATTTCCCTCTACTCTACTCTACTCTACTTAACGTAGCCTAGCCTTTCTGAGCATAGCTTAAACTAGCTCTACTCTATTCTACTCTCTCTACTCTACTCTATTCTACTCTCTTCTGCTCTACTCTGCTCTCTATACTGCTCTACTCTGCTCTACAATGCTCTACTTTTCTCTACTCTGCTCTGTGCTGCTCTACTCTACTCTTCTCTACTCTACTCTACTCTTCTCTATATTACTCTATTCTACTCTAGCCAAGACTAACCTAAACAAGCCCTACTCTACTCAACTATACTCTACTCCAGCCTAGCCTAGCCTAACATAGCCTATCCTTACATAGCCTAGCCTAGCTTAACCTTGTTCAACTCCACTCTACTTTACTATACCCTATTATACTCTTCTCTACTCTACTATACTCTAGTTTAGCCTAGCTTAGCTTTGCCTAGTTTTGTCTAGCCTAACAAAGCTCTACTTTACTCTACTCTACTCTACTCTACATTACTCTACTCTATTCTCCTCTACTCTATCCTATCCTACCCTAGCCTAGCCTTGCATAACTTAGCTCAGCTCAACTCTACTTTGCTTTGCTGTACTCTATTATACTCTGTTCAGCTCTACTATGCTCTGATCTTCTCTACTCCTCTACTTTATTATGCTTTGCTCTTTTAAGCTCTACTCTACTCTACTCAACTCTCCTCTACTCTAATCTTCTGTTCTATGCTCTATTTTTCTCTGTTATGTTATGCTTTGCTCTACTCTACTCTACTCTATTATAATAGCCTATCTTAACCCAACCTAACCTAAATCTACTTTACTCTACTCTAGCTTAGCATAGACTATCCTAGCCTAGCCTAACCTAGCCAAGTTAAGCCTAACCTAAACTATCTCTACTCTAATCTAATCTAATATTCTAACGAGGCCTAACCAAGCCTATTGGAGCTTAACCAAGCTCTACTCTACTCTACTCTACTCCTCTCTACTCTGCTCTACTGTAATCTTCTCTACTTTGCATTGCTTTGCTCTACTCGACTCTATTCTCCTCTATTCTATTCTATTCTAGCTTAGCCTTTCCTAGCCTAACTTAGCCTACCCATACTTTACTCTATTCTAACCAACTCTAATCTACTATACTCTACTATACCCAAGCCTAACCTAAACAAACCAAACCTACCTAAGCTAAAGTAGCTCTACTCTACTCTACTATGCTCTACTCTCCTCTATACTACTCTACTTTAACCTAGCTGAGCATAGCTTAGCCTAGCCAAGCTTAGGCTAAATGAGCTCTACTCTACTTTACTCTCTCCATTCTACTCTACTCTACTCTGTTCTACTCTGCACTGCTCTGCTCTACTCTACTCATTACTGCTCTGGTCTAGTTTATAACGCTTTATTTTTCTCAACTTTACTCTAGTCTACTCTGTTCTACTCTTCTCTACTCTATTCTACTCTACACTACTCTAGCCTAGCCAAGCCTAATCAAGCACTAATCTACTCTACTTTACTCTAGCCTAGCATAGCCTATCTTAGCATAGCTTAGCCTAGCCTAACCTTGCTTAACCCTATAAAACTCTACTCTACTATACTCTACTATACTCTACTCTACTCTACACTACTCTACCCTTGGCTTACATAGCCTAACCTAGCTCTATTCTACTATATTATCCTTTACATTACTCTATTCTACTCTACTTACTCTATCTTATCATAGCCTAACCCAGCTTTACCTAACCTAAATCAACTCTACTCTACTCTGCTCTGCTTAACTTTGCTCTGTACTGCACTTTTCTTCTTTGCTCTGCTTTGCTGTGCTTAACTCTACTCTGCTATTCTACTCTTCTCTACTCTACTATACTCTCCTTTTATCTCCTCACCACTCCTCTATTCTACTCTACTATTCTCTACTTTACCACACTCTACCCTAATATACTATAATCTACTTTACTCTACTATACTCTACTCTACTCTACTCTACCATACTCTACCCTACTCTTCTATACTCTAGCTTAGCCTAGCATCACCTCAACAAGCTCTACTCTACTCTACTCTACTCTACACTACTCTACCCTACTCTACTCTACCCTAGCCTAGCTTAGCCTATCTTATGGACCATAGACTACCCCAACCTTGCCTTCCCTAGCCTAATCAAGATCTACACTACTCTAGTCTACTCTACTCTACTCTACTCCACTCTACTCTACTTTACTCTACTTTACTCCACTATAACCTAGCCTAGCTTAGCCTAATTAAGCTCTACTACACTCTACTTTGCTCTTCTACTCTACTCTAGCTAGCATTTCCTAACCTAGCCCAGCCTAAGCTAGTTCTGCTCGCTATGCTCTACTTTGCTATGCTCTACTTTACTCCACTCTATTATTCTCTACTCAACTTTTCTCTTCTCTGCTCTACTCTGATCTATACTTTAGCCTAGCTCAACCTAACTTAGTGGTACTCTACCCTACTCTCACATAGCCTAGCATAGCCTAGCTTACTCTAGCCTTGCCTAGCTTAGCCATGCATAACCTAGCTTTAACATACTCTACTCTAGTCTGCTCTACACTACTATACTCTGCTCTACTCTATTATAACCTAGTCTAGCCTAACCTAACCTAACCTAGCCTAACCCTAGCAAACCTAGACTTACCAAGCCTAACTTAGCTCTTCTCTACTCTGCTCCACTCTACTCTGCTTATCTCTACTTTGTCCTACTTTGTTCTATTATACTCTACTCTATTCTAGCCTTCCTTAGCCTAGCCTAGCCTAGCTTAGCCTAACCAAGCTCTACTCTATTATACTCTACTCTACTCATCTCTACTCTACTCCACTCTACTCTACTAAACTCTACTCTTTCCTATCCTAGCCAACCCTCGCCTAACTTAGCCTAATGCTTAGTCGAACCTAACCTAGCTCTATTTGCTCAACTCTACTCTACTACACTCAACTCTGCTCAACTCTACTCTAAGCTAGCCTAGCCTAACCTAACTCTACTTTACCCTAATTTATTTTACTATAATCTATGATACTCTAGCCTAGCTTAGCATTAGCCTAGCCTAACCAAGCAAAACCTAACCTAACCCAGCCTAAGCAAACTAGCTTAGCTCTACTATTTTTTGCTCTGCTCTGCTCTACTCTAAATTGCTTTGCTCTGCTCTGCTCCTTTACTTTACTCGACTCTACTCTACCCTAGCATAGCCTAACATAATCTAGCTCCACTCTACTCTACTCTACTATACTATTCTTTACTCGTACTCTACTCTACCCTACTCTTACCTAGCCTAGCCAAACCAAGCCTGACCTAGATCTACATTATTCTACTCTACTATACTCCGTAACATTCTACTATACTCTACTATACCCTACTCTTCGCTGCTCTACTTAACTCTTTCCAAGCATAGCCTAACCTATCTTTACTCTATTTTACTTTACTCTACTCTACTCTAGCCTAACCTAACCTAACTATGCTTTGCTCTTTTTTATTTTCCTCTACTTTCCTCTACTCTACTCTACTCTATCCTATTCTACTCTAGCTTAACCTAGCCTAACCTAACCATGCTCTACTTTACTCTACTCTATCGTACTTTAGCCTAGCCAAAGTAAGCCTTGCCTACCATAACCTAGCTCTACTCTACTCTGCTATACTATATTATACTCTACCCTACTCTACTCTACTCAACTCTACTCTAGTTTACTCTACTCTATTCTAATTTAACCTTACCTAGCTTAGCCTAACCTAGCTCAACTCTACTCAGCTTTCCTCTTCTCTACTCTACTCAGCTCTAGTGTGTTCTACTTTACACTACTCTACTCTACCCTTATTTGCTCTGCTCTGCTCTGCTCTACTTAACTCCACTCTACTCTACTTTATTGTACTCTAGCCTAGCCTTACTAGCCTAATCTAACCTAGCTCTAATCTACTATACTCTACTCTACTCTACTTTAGCTTAGCATAGCCAAGCAAAACCTAGCTTGGCATAGCGTCGCCTAACCTACCTCTACTCAACTCTACTCAACTCTAGTCTAACCTAGACTAACATAGCCTAACCTAACTTAGCTCTACTCTACCTTAGTCTAGCATAGCCAAGCCTATCTTAACCTAACCTGGCTCCACTCTACTCTACTCTTCTCTACTCTATTATGCTATGTTTAACTCTACTTTTTTTTGTTATGCTCTGCTCTATACCACTCTACTCTACTCTACTCTACTCTGTTAGGCTCTACTCTTCTCTACTCTACCCTTCTCTACTCTTGTCTCGCCCAGCATCGCAAGCAAAACCTAGCGATACTATACTCTACTTACTCTCCTCTGATCTACTCTAGCCTATCTTAGCCTTCCTTAGCCTTGGTTAGCCTTGCCTATCCATGCCTAACTTAACCTAATTCTACTCTATCCTACTCTATTATACTCTACTATACTCTACTCTACTCTAGTCTACTCAAACTTAGCCTAGCCTAGCCTACCCTAATCTAGCTCTACTATACTCTACTCTAGCATAGCCTAGCCTAAAATAACCTAGCCTTACCTGGCTCTATTCTGCTATGCTTTGCTCTACTCTACTATGTTCCACTCTACTCTACTCTGCTCTACTCTGATTTCTCAGTCATGCTTTGCTCTATTCTCGACTACTCTGCTCTGCTCTACTCTACTCTACTCCACTCATTTCTACTCACTCTACTCTAGACTTGTTTATCCTAGCTTAACTTAACCTGGCCTTACCTTGCTCTACTCTACTCTATTATACTCTACTCTATCCAACTCTACCCTACTTTACTCAAGACTAGCTTAGCCTGACTTAACTCTGCTTTTATTTTCTCTTCCCAACTTTACTGTACTCTAATCTACTCTATTCTAATCTACTAAACCTTAGCTTATCCTAGCCTAACCTTTCTCTACTCTACTCTACACTAACCTAGCCTTGCCTAGCTCCACTCTACACTTCTTTGCTCTACTCTGCTCTAGTTTACTCTACTCTATTATGCTCTTGTTTAGTTTAGCCTAGCCTAGCCTAGTGTGGCCTAACCTAGCTCTACTCTATTATGTTGTACTCTACTTTAGCTTAGCCTAGCCTAACCTAGCTTAGCCAAACCTTACTTTACACAACTTTACTCTATTATACTCTACACCAATCTGTTCTACTCTACTCTAACTTTGCCTAACCTAACCTAGCTCCACTTTATTCTACTCTACTCTACTCCACTCTAGCCTAGTCTAGCTAAGCATAGCCTATCCTAACCTAGCTTATCCTAATCTAGCTCTACTCTGCTCTGCTCTACTCTTCTCTACTATACTCTAACCTAACCTAGCTTTACCCTACTCAACTTTACTGTACTCTACTCTAGCCTTGCCTAGCCTAATGTAGCTCTGTACTCTATGTTACTATACTCTACTCTATTATATTCAACTCTCTTCTAGTCTACTCTACTCTACTCTACTCTAACCTATTTTAGCCTAGTCTAACTTATTTTAGCTTAGCCTAGCCTAGCAGAACCTAATCTAGCTCTTCTTTGCTTTGTTATGCTCTACTCTACTTTACTCTTCTTAATTCTGCTATACTGTACTCTAGCTAACTTTTCTCTACTCTGCTCTCCTCCCTCTACTCTACTTTACTATACTCTACTTTAACCAAGCCTAACTTAGCTCTACTCTACTTTACTATACTTTAGCCTTGCCTAGCATAACATAACTCTATTATACTCTACTCAAATCTCCTCTACTCTCTTGTACTCTACTCTTACCTAGCCTAACATAGCCTATCCTAGCTTTACTATACTAAGCTTTACTCTGCTCTACTGTACTCTGCTTTGCCCTCATTGACTCTACTCTACTCTACTCCACTTTATTATGCCCTACTTTTCTTTCCCCTACTCTATACAACTCTGCTCTACTCTACTCTGTTCTACTCTACCCTATTATACTCTAGCCAAGCCTGACCTCACCTAGCCTAGCGTAATCTAGCTCTACTCTACTCTACTCTACTATACTCAATTCTACTTGACTTTGGTCTGCTCTAGCCTAGCCATGCCTAGCCTATCATAACATAACTTATATTAGCCTAGCCCAACTTAACAAAGCTCTACTCTACTCTATACAAGTATACTCTATCCTAGCCTAGCTTTGTTTAACTTAACCTAGCTCTACTCTACTCTAACTTAGTATAGCTTAGCCTAGCCTAGCCTAATCTAGCTCTACTATGCTTTGCTCTACTCCACTCTACTCTACTCTACTCTACTTTGTTCTACTCCACTCTACTCTACATTATTCTACTTTACTCTACTTTACTCTAAGCTATCCCAACCTAGCCAACCCTGACCTAACTCTACTCTACTCTAGCCTAGCCAAATCTTGTTCATCTTTGCTTTACTCTTCTCTACACTGCTCTTCTATGCTCTACTTTGCTCATCTCTACTCTTCTCTTATTTATACTACTCTTCTCTACTCTACTCTACTATACTTTACTCTACTCTACTCTACTATACTCTCTTCTATTCTACTCTACTCTACTCTACTCTACTCTACTTTAGCTTGGCTTAGCCTTACCTAGCCTATCGTAGCCTAGCTGAACATAGCTTAAACTATCCTCGCTCTACTCTACTCTACTCTACTCTATTATGCTATACTCTACTCTACACAACTCTGCTCGACTTGACTAAAACCTAGCTTAACCTAACAAAGCCAAACCAAGCTCTACTCTAATATACTCTACTCCACTTTACTCTACTCTATCCTAGCCTAGCATAACCTAGCTTCACTCTGTTCTACTTTGCTTTAGTCTGCTCCAATCTACTTGCTCCTCTACTCTGCTATACTCTTCTCTGCTATGCTCTACACTACTCTACTTTGCTCTGCACAGCTTTAATTTACTCTACACTACCCTAATTTACTCTACTCTTGCCTTGTTTAGCATAGCCTAGCCAAAACTAACTCTGCTCCACTCTACTCTACTCTAGTCTACTCTACTCTATCCTAGCCTAACCTAACCTAGACTAGCCTAGCCTGACCTAGCTCTACTCTTCTTTACTCTTCTTTACTCTCTCTACTCTACTCTAATCTACTCCACTCTGCTATACTCTACTCTAACTTAGCCTAAACTAGCCTAGTTCAACCTAGCTCTACTCTACTCTTGGCTAGCCTATCCAAGCCTAGCCTAACCTAGCTCTACTTTACTTTGCTCTACTGTATTCTACTCAGCTCTACTCAATTGTGCTCAGCTTTACTCTACTCTACTCTGCTCTACTATACTCTAGCCTAGCCATGCCTAACGTAGCTCTATTCTACACTACTCTGCACTACTCTATTATACTATCCTCTACTCTACTCTACCTTACTCTATTCAACTCTACTCAACTCTTCTCTTCTTGATTATACTCTACTCAATTCTAACCAAACTTTGCCTAGCCTTACTCACCCTAACCTAACTCTACTCAGCACTACTCCTTTGCTTTAACTGCTTTACTCTATTTTACTTTGCTCTACTCTACTCTAATTTGCTCTGTTTTAGTTTGCTTTTCTCTTCTCTTCTCTGCTCTGCTCTACTCTAATTTATTTTACTTTACTCTATTCTACTCTAGCTTAAATTAACCTAACTTAGCATTACTCTACTCTACTCTACTCAACTCTACTCTACTCTCCTTTACTCTAGCATAGCCTTGCTTAGCCTATCCTAGCCTTGCCTACCCTAACTCTATTCTACTCTACTCTACTCTACTCTACTACTCTATTTTACTCTACCACACTCTACTCTACTATAACCTAACCTGGCCTAAACTAGCTCTACTCTACCCTATCCTAACCTAGCCTAGCCTAACCTAACTTCACTCAACTCTACTTGCTTAACTGTTCTTTATTTTGCTCTACTTTATTCTTCTCTACTCTGCTCTACTTTGTACTATCCTATTTTGCTCTACTTTATTCTGCTCTAATCTTCTCTACTCTTCTCTACTCTAACCTAGCCTAACCTTACCAAGCCAAACTAGCTCTACTTTACTTTACTCTATTATACCTTACTTTGCTCTGTTCTACTTTGTTGTGTAAGCTCAGCTCAACTCTGCTTTGCTCTATCTACTCTGCATGCTCTACTTTGTTATGCCCATCTCTATTCCACTCTGCTCTACCCTACTTTATTGTACTCTACTTTGTCTTACTTTGCTATGCACTACTCTGCTCAACTCTACTTTACTTTATTCTATTCTATTGTACTCTACACTACTCTAGCCTACCTTAGCCTAACCTAGCATAGCCTAGCCTAGCCTTACTCTACTCTACTCTATCCTACTCTACTATTCTATACTCTACTCTTGCTTAGCTTAGCCTAGCCTAGCTTATCATAGGCTAGCTTAGCCTAGCATTGCTCTACTCTACTCTACTCTACTCTACTCTACCTACTCCACTCTACTCTACTTTACACTAATCTACTCTACTCTACTATACTCTATAATAACTTAGCCTAACCTTAGCCTAACCTAACCTAGCTCTCATCTACTCTACTCTAATATGCTCTACTCTACTCCACTCCACTCTACTACACTCTACTCTACTCTACAAGATACTGACCTAGCCTAGCCTAACCTATTCTAACCTAGCTCTGCTATACTTTGCTCTACTCTACTCTGTTCTACTCTACTTTAACCTAGTGTAGCCTAGCAACATCTCACATTGCTCTACTCTGCTCTACTTTTCAGAGTTTACTCTGCTCTCGTCTATTAAGCTCTACTCTGCTCTATTCTACCAAACTCTACTTTACTATATTCTACTCCACTCTACTTTGCTCTCCTCTCCTTGTTTCTCCTCTCCTCTTCTCTTCTCTACTCTACACTACTCAACTCTTGCCTAGCTTAGCCTATCCTAGCTTATCATAGGATAGCCTAGCCTAGCATTGCTTTACTTTACTGTACTCTACTCAACCCTACTCTACTCTACTCTACTTTACACTCATCTACTCTACCATACTATACTCTATAATAATTTAGCCTAGCCTAACCAAGTATAACCTAGCTCTACTCTACTCTACTCTAGCCTAGCCTAGCCTAACCTTGCTCTACTCTTCTCTACTCTACTATGCTATACTCTACTTTGTTTTGCTCTATTCTACTCTGCCTTACTCAACTCTACTTTACTCTGCATTGCTCTACTATACTCTGCTTCATTGTACTTTAGCCTTGCCTTGCATAACCTTGGTTTACTAAACTCTACTCAACTCTATTCTACTCTACTCTACTCTATCCTAGCTTAGTTTAGCTTATCCTTGCCTAGCCTACCCTAGCTTAAGCTAGCCTAACCTAGCTTTACTCCACTCTACTCTACTCTAGCCTAACTTAGATTAGCCTAGCCTAGCTTATCCTAGCCTAACCTTGCTATCCACTACTCTACTCAACTTTTCTCTACTCTTCTCTACTATACTCTACTCTACTCTACTATACTATAACCTAGCCTAACCTAGCTCTACTCTACTCTACTCTAACCTATCCTTCCCTAGCCTAGCCTAACTTAGCTACACAATACTCTACTCTACTTTAATCTTCTCTGGTCTTCTTTGCTCTACTCTTGTCTACTCTACTCTATTCTAGCCTTGCATAGCCTAACCAAACTACACTATACTCTATGATACTCTACTTTACTATATCCTAACATAGCCTTGCCTACCCTTGCCATACATAGCTTAGCCTAGCCTCACCTAACCAAGCTCCACTCTAATCTACTCTACTTTACTCTACTCTACTCTACTCTACTCCACTCTACTCAAAACTAGTCTAACCTATCCTAGCCTAACTTAACTCTACTCTATTCTACTCTGGCCTAGCCTAGCCTAACATACCTCTACTCTACTCTACTCTACTTTGCTTTGCTCTACTCTGCTCTACTTTACTCTATTCTACTCTACTCTACTCTACTCTATCTTAGCCTAGCCTAGCTAAACTCTTCTCCATTATAGCATTACTTAGCTTAGCCTAATTGAGCTCTACTTTGTTCTTCCATATTATGCTCTACTATATTATACTCTACTCTACTAATCTTGACTCTATTATGCTCTACTCTTGCCTAGTTTAGCCTAGCCTAGCCTAACATAGCCTAACCTTATTCTACTATACTCTACTCTAGTTTACTATACTCAACTCTACTATAGCTTAGCCATGCCTAGCCTAGCCCAACGTAGCCGACACTTGTGTAGCCTTGCCTAGCATAACCTAGCTAGACTCTACTTAACTCTACTCTACTCTAATCTACTCTTCTCTACTCTAGTCTAACTTACCCTAGCCTTGCTAAACCTAGCACTACTCTATTATCCTATACTCTTCTCTACTCTAGTTTACTCTACTCTAGCCAAGCCTAACCTTGCTTAGCCTAGTCTAGCTTAACCTAGCTTTACTCTACTCTACTACACTCTACTATGCTCTGCTTTACTCTACTCTACTCTACTCTACTATACTCTACTCTACTTTACTCTATTCTACTTTACTCTAACCTAGCCTAACTTAGCTTAGCCTAACCAAGCTCTATTCTACTCTGCTCTACTCTACTATACTTTATTCTGCTTTGCCCTGCTCTGTTCTGCTCAACACTGCTCTACTCTGCTCTTGCTCTCTTTTACTCTACTATGCTATTCTAGGGTCTATTGTGCTAAACTTAGCTCTGCTCTACTGTACTCTACTCTATCCTAGCTTAGCTTAACTAATCTTTACTCTACTCTACTCTACTCTTCTTAATTCTACTCTTCTCTACTCAACTCTACTCAACTCCACTATACCATACTTTACTATACTCTACATTAAAATAGCTTAGCCTAATGAAGCAAAAAATAGCTCTAATCTTCACTACTATAGCTTAGCTTAACCTAACTTTGCCTCGCCAAACCTATCTCTACTCTACTATGCTCAGCTCAACTCTACTATACTTTAGTATGCTCTACTTTGCTCTTCTCTACTCTGCTCTACTCAACTCTGCTCTACTCTACTATACTCTAACCTAGCCTATCCTAACCTAGCTCTATCATACTCTACTATACTCTACTCTAACCTAGCTTAGCATACCCTAGACTAGCCTTGCTTAGCCTAACAAAACTCTACTCTACTCTACTCTACTCTTCTCTACTCTACTCTACCCTACTCTTCTCTACTAAAATATATTCTACTCTACTCCACTCTACACTCTAGTCTAACCTAGCCAAGCCTAACCTTTCCTTCTTTAGCTCTACTTACTTTACTCTCCTCTCCTCTCCTCTACTTTACTCCACTCTAACCTACTCTAATCTACTCTACTCTACTCTATCTACTCTACTCTACTCTACACTACACTACACTACTCTCATCTAAGTTAGCCTAGCCTAGCCTAGCCAATCTAACTCTACTCTACTATGCTATACTCTACTCTACTCTACGCTACACTAACCTAGCCTAGCCTAGTAAAGCCAAGCTTAACCTAGCTCTACTCTACTTTATACTACTCTACTCTACTCTAATCTACTTTATACAAATCTACTCTACTCTACCCTACTTTAACCTAGCCAAGCCAAGCCTTGCCTAACCTTGCTCAACTCTACTCTACTCTACTTTATTCTACTTTAGCCTAGCCTAATGTAGCCTATCTTAACGTAACATAGCCCAACCTAGCTCTATTCTACTCTGCTCTAATCTACTCTTCTCTACTTTGGTCTACTTTACTTTTTTATTCTATACTTTTCTCTCCTCTACTTTACTCTTCTCTACTGTATACTACTCTACTCTGCTTTGCTCTACTTTGCTCTGCCCTATTGTACTCTACTCTAGATTGCTCTACTCTACTCTACTCTACTCTGCTATACTCATTACTAGCCTAGCCTTAACTAGCCTTGTCGAACTTAATTTGAGCTATTTTGCTCTACTCTACTCTACTATTCTACTAAAGCCTAGCCTAGCTTAGCATAACCTATCCTACCCTAACCTAACTTGGCTCTACTCTACTCTCCTCTAGCCTAACCTAGCTTAACTTACCTCTACTCTACTCTACTCTACTCTACTCTGCTATACCCTACTTTGCTCTGCTCTACTCTTATCTACTCTCCTCTCCCCTCCTCTCCTCTCTTCTCCTCTCCTCTACTCTACTCTACTCCATACTACTCTACTCTACTCATCCATACTCTAACCAAACCTTACCTAGCTTTGCATACCCTAGCATAGCCTTGTTTAACCTTGCTCTTCTCTGCTATGCTCCTTTCTAGTCTATTCTTCTCTCCTTTACTTTATTCTACTCTACTCTACTCTAGCATAACCTAACTTATCCTAGCTCTAATATACACAACTCTATTTTACTTGACTCTACCCTAGCCTAACCAAGCTCTACTCTACTCTACTCTACATTACTATAGTCTACTCTAATTTAACATAGCTTAGCCTTGCCTAATATAGGTGGCTTTACTCTACTCTTCCCTACTCCACTCAACCATAACCTAGCCTAATCTAACCTAATCTTGCTCTGCTCCACTCTACTCTACTCTGCTCTACTCTGATCTGTTATTATCTGCTCTACTCTACTTCATTTTGCTCTACACTATTTTATTATGCTCTTCTCTACTCTAGTCTGATCTGCTCTGGTTTGTTATGCTCCACTCTGCTCTATTCTACTCTTCTTTAGCCTAGCCTACCCTAACCTAACATAGCTCTGCTCTACTCTACTCTACTATACTCCATTTAGCCTAGATTAACCTAGCCTAGCCTCACCTTGCCTAGCATAACCTAGCTCTACTCTACTCTGCTCCACTCTACTCTACTATACTCTAGTCTGCTCCACTCTACTCTGCTTTAAACGAGCCTAGCCTAGCTAAATAAAGCTTATCCATACCTAGTTCTACTCTACTATACTCCACTCTACTCTGCTCTGCGCTGCACTACTCTATTATGCCCTATAATGCTCTTCTCTTCTCTACTCTGCTCTACTCTACTATGCTCTACTCTACTTTTCTCTATTATGCTTTGCACTACTTTGCTCTACTCAACTCAACTCTACTCTAACCTAGCCTAACTAAGCTCTACTCTACTATGCTCTACCTTACTTTACTCTATCCTAGCCTAGCCTAACCCAACCCAACCTACCCTAACGTTGCTATACTATACTATAGCTTAGCCTCGCATAACAAAGCCTAGCCCAGCTCTACTCTACTCTACTCCACTCTAACATAGCTAGTCCTAACTTAGCTATGCTTTAGTTTGCTTTTCTTTTCACTACTTTATTCTGCTTTACTATACTCTACTATTCTCTACTCTGTGATGCTTTACTCTACTCTAAACTACTCTACTCTTCTCTACTCTACTCTACTCTACTCTACTCTGCTCTACTCTACTCTACTCTATTGTATCATAGCCTAGCCTAGCCAAACCTAATTTTACTCTACTCTGCTCTACTCTACTCTAATCTACTCTACTCTGCTCTATTCTATTCTTCTCAGCTCTGCTCCACACTACTTTACTCTGCTCAGCTAAGCTCTACTTTGCTCTACTCTGCTATACTATGTTCTACTATGCTATACTCTACACTACTCTACCCTACTCTACTCTACTTTACTCTACTATAATCTATTTTATTATACTCTACTCTACACTACTCTAATTAAGCCTGACCAAACATAGGTTAGCTTAGCCTAGCTTGGCCTAACCTTGCTCGACTCTGCTTGTCTTTACTCTACTCTTCTCTGTAACACTCTTTTCTACTATCCTCTACTCTGCTTTACTCTGCTTTGCACTACACTGCTCTACTCTGCTCTGCTCTATTATACTCCACTATACTCTAGTTTGGCCTAGCCTAGCAAATCTAACCTTGTCTTGCCTTGTCTAGCCTAACCTTATTCTACTATATATTATTCTACTCTAGTAAAGCCTAGCCTAGGTTAACCTAGCTCTATTCCACTCTACTTTGCTCTGATTTGCTCTACTTTATTCTTCTCAGCTGTACTCTACTCTACTGTTGCCTAGTTTAGCCTAGCCTAGCCTCACCTGGCTATACTCTACCCTACTCTACCTACTCTACTTCACGATACTCTAGCCTAGCCTATAGTATCTTAGCCAAGCTAAGCCTAACCTACCTTTATTCTACTTTACTCTACTTTACTCTACTCTACTCTATTCTACTCTACTCTACTCTACCCTACTCTACATTGGTTTAATCTACTCTTTCTTAGCCTAAACTAGTACAGCTTACCTTAGCTTTACTCTACTTTACCCTACTATACTCTACTCTACTTTACTATACTCTAGCCTAGCCTTGTTTAGCATAGCTTGGCCTAGCCATGCCTAGGTCTACTCTACTCTGCTTTACTCTTCTTTGCTCTACTCTGTTATACTTTTCTGTACTCAACTCTACTCTATTGTACTGTAGTCTAACCTAGCTTAGCAAAACCTAGCTCTAGTCTAGTCTACTCAAACCTCACCAAGCCTAGACTAACTAAACCAGCTCTTTTATACTTTGCTTTACTCTAATCTAGCCTAGCCTAGCTGGGCAAAACCCTTCTCTGCTATATTTTGCTCTACTCTACTATAACTTTTTGTAGTTTGCTGTTCTTTTTCTGCACTTTGCTTTGCTTTACTTAGCTTTGCTCAACTCTACTTTGGTTTGCTCTACTTTGCTCTGTTTTATTCTACTTTACTCTATTCTACTCCACTCTACCTTACCTTATCTTAGCCTTGCCTAGCCAAACCTTGCCAAGCTCTACTCTCATCTGGTCTACTCTACACTACTTTGGCAAGTCTAGGTTAGCCTTCCCTGAACTATCCAAAGTTAACTCTACTCTACTCTAATCTACTATTCTCTACTCTACTTTATTATACTCTATTATACTCTACTAAACTTTACTTAACTCTATTGTACTCTACTCTACTCTATTTTACTCTTCTCTACTCTACTCTATAATACTCTACTCCACTCTACTCCACACTACTCTACTATACTCTACTCTACTCCACTCCACTACTCTAATCTAATCAACACAAGTCTACTCTACTCTACTCTACTTTAACTTAGTCTAAGCTAGCCTAGCTTAGCCTAACCTAGCTCTACCCTACTTTGCACTACTCTGCTGTACTCTGCTCTGCTCTACTCTGCTCTACTCTACTCTGCTATACTCTTCTTTGCTTTACTCTATTTTACTCGACTTTACTCTGTTCTTCTTTACTTTACTCTATTCTACTTCTATTTTACTCTAATCTACTCTAACTTTGCCTAACATAGCCTGGCCTAACCTACCTTAACCTAACCTAGCTCTATTCTACACAAGTGTGCTCTGCTCTACTCTACTCATTTTTGCTCTACTCTTCTCTGCTCTTTTTTGCTCTTCTCTACTCTACTCTTCTCTGCTCTGCTCTGCTCGACTCTTTTTTGCTCTACACTACTCTACTCTAAGCTAGCTTGGCCTAGCCTAGTTTATCCACTCTAACCAAACCGAGCTTAGCCTAGTCTAGCCTAACCTTATGATACTCTATTCTACTCTACTCAACTTTATTCTACTCTGCTCTTCTCTGCACTACTCTACTCTAGCCTAGTTTATCCTTTCCTAATCTAGCCTAACCTAACCTAGTTTGACTCTACTCTACTATACTCTACATGACTATACTCTAGCTTAGCCTAACCTAGGTTAATTTTACTTTACTCTAATCTACTCTATAATACTTTACTCTAAAATAGCTTATCCTAGACTATCCTCGATCTACTCTACTCCACTCTACCCTACTCTTCTCTACTCTACTGTACTCCAATCTAGCTAGTTTTGCATAGCCTCGCTTAGCCTAACCTAGCTCTACTCTGCTCTTCTTTACAATGCTCTACTCTACTTTACTCTTCTCTACTATACTCTACACTACTCTATTATACTCTAATCTAGCCTAGCCTAATATAGCTATACTCTACTCTACTTTACTCTAGCCAAGCCTAGCCTACCCAATCTACCATAGCATAACCTTACCTAACCTAGCCTGGCCTAGTTTACCCTTACCTAACCTAGCCTTGCCTTGCTAAGCCTAGCTTAACAAAAGTTAGCTCTCCTCTACTCTACTATACTTTATCCTACACTACTCTACTCTAGTCTACTCTTCTCTAACCAAACCTAGCCTAACATTACTTTACTCTACTCTCCTATACTCTACTCTACTATAGCCTAGCTTAATCTAACTTTGCTCTACACTAATATGCTCTTCCCTACTATATTATGCTTTACTCTACTCTGCTCTACTCTACTCTGCTCTACTCTACTCTACTCTAATCTACTCTACTCTACTCTACTCCACTGTACTCCGCTCTACTTTAACCGAGTTTAGCCTAGCAAAACCTAACCGAGCCTAACAAAGCTCTACTCTACTCTACCCTACTCTTGCCTCACCTAGCTAAACCTTGCTCTACTCTACTTTGCTCTGAACTGCCCTGCTCTGCTACACTCAACTCTTTTCAACTCTACTTTACTCCACCTTGCTCTACTCTACTGTACTGTACTCTACACTACTCTACTCTTGCCTAGCCCAGCCTATCCTAACCTAGCTCTACTTTACTCACCTCAAGCATAATCTAGCTCTATTATACTATACTCTACTCTAACCTAGCCAAGCTTAGCCTAGCCTTGCCTATCCTAATGTGACCTATCTCTACTCTACTCAACTCTACACTACTCTAATCTACTCTAACTTAGCCGAACCAAGCCTAACCTAGCCCAGCCTTGCCTAAATTAGAATTCCTCTGCTCTACTCTATTATACTCTACCCTACTATACTCTTCTTTAATATACTCTACTCTACTCTACTTTAACCTAGAGTAGCATAGCCTAACCTACTATACTCTGCTCTACTCAACTGTGCTCAGCACTACTCTGCTCTGCTCTACTCTATTCCTCTCTACTTCACTCTTCTCCACTCTACTCTGCTTTACTCTACTCTACTCTAGCCTTTCTTAACCTAGCCTCACCTTGCCTAACAGAGCTTTACTCTACTCTACTCTAGCCTAGCCAAGCCTAGCTTAGCCAAACCTAACTCTACTCAGCTTTATTCTTCATTGCTTTGCTCTTTTCTACTTTACTCTATTCTTCTCCACATTGCTCTACTCTACTCTACTCTATTGTACTTTAGCCTAGCCTAGCCAGGCCTTGCTCTACTTTACTCTATTTTACTCTACTATACTATACTCTAACTTAGCTAGCCTACCTTAGCCTAGCCTAGCCAAACCTATTTCTACTCTACTCTACTCTGTTGTACTCTACTCTATACTATTCTACTTTACTTTAACCTAGCCTGACATGATTGTACTATACTCTACTCAGTTCTACTCCACTCTACTCTACTTTACTCTAACCTAGCCTAGCCACACTAAGCATAACATAGGTTAGCCTAGCCTAACCTTGCTCTGCTCTACTATACTTTACTCTACCCTCCTCTACTCTACTCTACTCTGCTCTACTTTTTTTTACTTTATTCTGTTCCATTTTGCTCTTCTATGCTCTACTAAACTCTACTTTTTTGTGCTCTATTCTGCTTTTCTTTGCTTTACTCTCCTCTACTTTACTGCACTATACACTAAACTAACCTAGCCTTGCCAAGCCTAACCTAGCTCTACTATACTCTTCTCTACTCAACTCTGCTCTGTCCTAGCCTAGCCTAATCTTGCTCTACTTTGCTTTTCTCTAGTCTACTCTACTCTTCTTTGATCTGCTCTACTCCATATTGCCTTGCTCTATCCTACTCAACTATGTTCTATCCTACTCTACTCTATTATACTCTACTAAACTCTAGCCTAACCTAGCCTATCCTAGCCTAGCCTAACCTAATCGAGCTTTACTCTACTCTACTCAAGTGTTGCCTAGCATAGCATAACCAAGCCTACTCTAACCAAGCTCTACTCAACTCTACTCTACTCTACGCTACTCCAATGTACTCCAACCTATCTTAGCCTCATCTAGCCATGTATAGCTTAGCCTATCCTAGCTCTGTTATGCTTTGCTTTGCTCTACTCTAATTTGTTATGCCTTACTCTACTTTTATCTGCTATGCTCTACTTTGCTCTACTCTGCCCTACTATGCTCTTCTATGCTATGCTCTGGTCTACTCTATTCTACTCTACTCTACTCAAGCCTAGCCTAGCCTTGACTAGCTTAGCCTAACTAAGTTGTGCTCTACTCTACTCTTCTCTATACTTCTTTTCTCTGCTCTACTCTAGCCTAGCTTAACCTAGCCTACCTTAGCCTAGCATAGCCTGACCTAACTCTATTCTACTCTACCCTACTCTACTCTACCATATTATACTCTAGTCTACTCTACTCTACTCTAACTTAGCTTAGCTTAGCCTATCCTAGCTCTACTCCTCTATACTCTAATCTAGCCTGCACTAGCCTTGCCTAGTTTAAGCTAGCTCTACTCTACTTTGCTCAACTCTACTCTATTCTATGTTACTCTGCACTAGTCTACTCTACTCTACTCTACTCTGCTCTGCTTTGCTCAACTCAACTCTACTTTATTATACTCTACCCATGCCTAGGCAATCCTAGCCTAACTTAGATCTGCTCTACTCTACTCTACTCAAGCCTTGCTTAGCCTAACCCATCTATACTTTGCTCAACTTTTGTCTACCCTACTCTGCTCTACTATGCTCTACTCTACTCTACTCTGTTGTGCTCTACACTACTTTGCTCCACTCAACTCTAATCTTGCCTAGCCTAACCTAGCTCTACTCTACTCTACTCTACTCTACTCTATTCTTCTCTACTCTTCTATACTCTACTCTTTTCTACTCTAGCCTAGCCTAGCCTATCCTAACCTAGCCAAGCCTAGCCCAACCTTACCTAGGTTAGCTTAACCCAACCTTAACTTTAACCTAGCCTAGCCTAGCTAAAACAAGCTCTACTCTACTCTATTCTACAATGCTCTATTCTATTCTGCTCAAGCTTAGTCAAGCCTAGCTAAGCCTAGCCATGTCTAACCTAGCTCTACTCTACTCTGCTCTGCTCTACTCTTATTTACTTAACTTTGTTAAACTCTACTCTGCTCTACTCTACACTACTCAGCTTTGCTCTACTCTACTCTACTCTACTCTACTCTGTTCTACTCTACTCTATTTTCTTTACTCTACTCTACTATACCCTAGCCATGCAGAGCACAGCCTAACCTAGCTCTGCTCTACTCTACTCTACTCTAATATTCGTTGCTCAGTTATACTCTACTCTAGTCTACTCTGCTCTGCTCTATTTGCTCTACTCTACTCCTCTCTACTCTACTCTTCTTTGCTCTACTCTACTCTACTCTACTTTGCTCTACTCTACTCTAATCTACTCTAGCCTAGTTTAGCCTTGCCTAACCTCGCCTAAAATAGCTCTACTCTACTTTAATTTGATCTACTCTACTGTACTCTTCTCTAGCCTAACAAACCTTAGCCTTATCTAGCCTAGCCTTTCCAAACCTTACCTAACTTACCTCAACTCTACTTTAATCTACTTCACTCTACTTTACTTTAATTTGCTATACTTTACTCTACCCTAACTTAGGCTAGCCTAGCCTAACCTAACCTAGCTTTACTCTGCTTTACTCTACTATACTCTATTCTACTCTACTCTAACCTAGCCTAGCCTATCCTAGGCTAACTTAACCAAGCTTTGCTTTACTCTTCTCTACTCTACGATGCTCTACTTTACTATGCTCTATCCTAATTTACTCTTTTCTATATTGTTTGCCCATTCTACTCTACTCAACTCCACTCTACACTGTTGTACTCTCACCTAATAGAGCCTAACCTAGCTCTTCTCTACTCTACTCTACTCTACTCTACTATACTCTACTCTAGCCTAGCTTAGCCTACCCTAGCATAGCCCAACCTAGCTTTTCCTCTACTCTACTCAACTCTACAAATCACTATGCTATTTTGTTTTACTTTTCTATACTCTACTATACCCTACTTTACACTGTTATGTTCTTCTCTACTCTACTTTGGTCTACTCTCCCTTGCTCTAATCTACTCTACTCTTCTCTGCTCTAGTTCACTCTACTCTATTATTCTCTGCTCGACTCTACTATGCTCTCTTTCGCTCCAATCACCTCTCTTCTCCTCTCTCTCTTATCCTCTCCTCTACTCTACTTTACTCTACTCTACTCTACTCCACTCCACTCCACTCTCCTCTACTATAGTCTACTCTATTCTTCTTTTCTCTAATCTTGTCTACTCTAGCATAACCAAGCCTATCCTCACCTAATCTTGCTTTAATATACTCTATTCCAATTATACTATTCTCTACTCTAGCTTAGCCTAGCCTAACCTAATCGAGCTCTACTCTACTCTAACATAGCATAGCCTAGCATATCCTCTACTCTACTCTCCTCTACTCCACTCTATTCTACTTTGCTCTACTCTATACTACTCTGCTCTACTTTGTTTTGCTCTGCTCTACACTTCTACTTTGCTTTACTCATCTTTTTTTGCTTTGCATTACTTTGCTCTCTTCTCCTCAACTCTACTCTACTCTACTTTGCTTTACCCTACTCTACTCTACTCTATTCTACTCTACTTTACTCTATTCTACTCTGCTCTACTGAACTCTACTCTAATCTAGCTTAGCCTAGTTTAGCCATACTTAGCTCTACTCTATTCTACATTACCCAACTCTACTATACTCTAGCCTTCCCTAGCCTACCCAACATTGCCTAACATAACATAACATAGCCTAACCTAGCTCTACTCTATTATACTCTACTCTACTATACTTTACTCCACTCTATTGTACTTTATACTAGCTTAGCCTAGCCTAAAAAACTCTACTCTACTCTGCTCTAGCCCAGTCGAGCCTAGCCTAGCCAAGCCTAGGCTAACCTTGCTCAACTCTATTATACTCTGCTCTACTCTACTATGCTTTGCTCTGCTTTGCACTTCTCTTCTCTACTCTACTCTACTCTACTCTGCTCTACTCTGCTCTGCTCTACTCTGCTTTGTACTCTAGCCAAGCCTTTCTTCGCCTTGCCTAACTTAGCCCTACTCTGATGTACTCTACACTACTCTTCTCTACTCTAGCATAGCCTAGCCTTTCCTACCAAAGCCCTAACTTAGCATAGTTAAGCTTAACCTAGCTCTACTATACTCCACTCTACTCTACTTTGCTCTACTCTATTCAGCTCTATTTTACTCTACTCTTACCTAGCCTAACCTAGTCTAGCCTAGCCTATCCTAACCTAACCTAATACTACTCTATTATGCTCTGCTCTATTATAATCATCGTTGCACTACTATACTCTACTTTGCTCTACTCCACTCTACTAAACACTAGCCTATCCTAGCCTAGCCTAACCTAGCTCTGCTCTACACTAATCTAGCCTTACCTAACAAAGGATAGCCTTGCTGAGCATAACCTAGCCCTATACTACTCTACTCTACTCTACTATACTATACTCTACTCTATTTTACTCTACTCTACTCTACCCTATAGCACTCTACTATACTCTTACCTATCCTAGCTTAGCCTAGCCTTTCCTAGCATTGCTTAAACTAACTTAGCTCTATTATGCTTTGCTCTGCTTTGCTATACTCTACTCTACTCTGCTCTACTTCTATGTACTTTACTCTACTATGCCCTACTGTACTCTACTCTACTCTTCTCTACTCCATTATGCTCTGCTCTGCTCTACTCTACTATGCTCTTCTCTACTTTACTCAAGCCTAGCCTAGACTAGATGAGCCTAGTTTAACCGAGCTCTACTCTTCTCTATTCTTCTATATGCTACTCTACTCTACTCTAACCTACCTTATGCTAGCTTGCCCTAGCCTAACCTAACTTTACTCTACTCTATTCTACTTTACTCTACCCTACTCTACTATATTATACTCTACACTACTCTAACCTAGCATAACCTAGCCTAGCCTAACTTAGCTCTGCTCATCTCTACTCTACTCTAGCCTAGCCTAGCCTAATCTAGCTCTACTTTGCTCTACTTTGCTCTGCTCTACTCTACTCTGTTCTGCATTACTTTACTCTACTCTTCTTAACTCTACTCTATTATGCTCTCATCTACTTTAAACTACTTTACTCTAGTCTACTCTACTCTGTTTTGTTCTAACTTAACCTAGCTTAGCAAAACCTAACCTATTCGTATTCTAATCTACTCTACTCTATACTATTCTACTCCACTCCCTAGCCTTGCCTAGCCTGGACAAGCTCTGTTATTGTTTGCTTTTCTCTTCTTTGCTTTGTTTTACCCTACTCTACTCTACTCTACTCTGCTCTACTCTACTCTACTCTAATCTTCTCTACTCTACTCTACTCTACTCTACTCTGCTCTACTCTACTCCACTCAACTCTACTCAAGTCTACTCTACTCTAGCTTAGTCGAGCCCAGCCTAACTTAGCTCTGCTTTGCTCAACTCAACAATGCTCTACTTTTCTCTAGTCTACTCTACTCTTCTCTTCTCTACTCTAGCTAAGCCTACCTTAGATTATTTTAACTCTACTCTACTATACCCTACACTTCTTTGCTCTACTCTGCTCTGCTTTTCTCTACGTTGTTCTTTTATGTTCTTTTTTTCTACTCTTCTCTTCTCCACTTTTCTCTTCTTTCCCCTCCTCTACTCTATTCTGCTCTTCTCTACTCTACTTTACTCTACTCTACTCGAGCTTAGAAATGCTATCCTAGCCTAAGCAAGCTCTATTCAACTTTACTATACTCTACTCTACTTTACTTTAGCTTTGCCTAGCCTAACCTAGCTTTGCTCTACTCTACTCTACTCTACCATTCTTTATTATGCTCTACTCTGCTTAGCTTTGCTCTGTTCTGCTCCACTCTTCTTTGCTCTACTATGTTTTGTTCTGCTGTGCTCTACTCTACTCTACTCTACACTGGTCTACTCTATCCTAGTCTACCCTAACCTAACGTAGCTCTACTCCACTCTACTCTACTACACTCTACTCGACTCTAGCCTAGCCTAACCAACCCTAACCTAGCCTAGCATAGCCTTGGCTATCAAAGCTTTTCTTTGTTATACTCTACAATGCTGTCCTATACTCTACTCTTCTCTACTCTACTCTAATCTACTTTGCTCTACTCTACTTTACTCTGCTCTACTCTACTCTATTTTAGAAAAGCTTAGCCTAGCCTAGCCTAACTTAACCTCACTCTACTCTACTCTAGCTTGCCTAACCTAGCTTAGCCAACCCTAACCTAGCTCTATTATACTCTACTTTACTTTATAATACTCTACTCCTACTCTACTCCACTCCACTCTTATCGACTCTACTCTACTCTAACCTAGACTAACCTCACCTAGCTTAGCCTAAACTAGCTCTACTCTACTTTGCTCTGCTTTGCCCAACTCAACTCTACTATAATTTACACTACTCCATTCTTCTCCACTTTGTTATGCTCTACTCTACTATACTATACTCTATTATGCTCCGCTCTAATCTCCTCTACTATACTCTAGCCTAGCCTAGCCAAATTGAGCTCTCCTCTACTCTACTCTAATCTACTTTACTCTAGCCTAGCTTAGCCAACCCTTGCTAAACCTAGCTCTACTTTATTCTACTCTACTCTACTCTTCTCTACTCTAACCTAACCTATCCTAACTTAGCATAACCTGGCTCTATTATACTCTTCTCTACTCTAGCTAAGCTTGGCCTAACCATAGCCCTACCTTACTTAACCCAGCCTGGCATAACCTAACCTAAATTTTCTCATCTCTACTTTGCACTGCTCTGCTCTACTATACTAAGCTCTTTTTTGTTATACTCTACTCTACTCTATGCTAACTTAGCTTAGCCTTACCTAACTTAACTCTACTCTACTATACTCTTCTCTACTAAAATTTACTTTAGTTTACTTGACTCTGTTCTACTCAAGCCAAGCCTACCCTATCTTAGCCTAGCCTAACAAAACTATACTATACTTTACTCTGCTCTAGCTAAGCCTTCCTTAGCTTATTTTAACTCTATTTTACAATTCTCTACACTACTTTGCTCTACTCTTCTTTTCTTTGTTCTACATTGCTCTTTTCTTCTCTGTTGCTCTACTCTACTCTTCTCTACTCTACTTTTCTCTCCTTCTTTCTACTCTACTCTACTATACCCTTCTCTACTCTACTCTACCCTACTATACTTTACTCTAGTTGAGCCAAGCCTAGCCTAGCCTAACCAAGCTCCACTCTACTTTACATTGCTCTACTTTACTCTACTATACTACTTTGCTTTAGCTTAGCTTAGCATAACATAACCTTGCACTACTCTACTCTACTCTGCTCTGCTCTTCTTTATTATGTTCTACTTTTCTCTACTCTGCTTTGCTCTGCTCTACTCTACTCTACTCTGCTCTACTCTACTTTACTCTATTATGCTTTGCTCTACTATGCTCTACTCTACTCTACTCTCCTCTACTCTTCTCTATCTTCGTCTAGCCTATCCTAAACTAGCTCTTCTTTTCTATACTCTACTCTGCTCTGCTCTACTCTGCTCTACTCTGCTCTACTCTATTCTACTCTATTCTACTCTACTCTGCTCTACTCTAGTTTTGCAAAGCATAGCCTAACTTAAACTAGCTCTATTATACTCTAGCAAGCCTAACCTTGCTTAGCCTAGCCTAACTTAGCATAGCCTAGCTCTACTCAAATCTAATTTACTCTATAATATAATGCTCTTCACTTTACTCTACTCCACTCTACTTTACTGTAACAAAGCATAACCTCACCTAACTTAACCTAAAAAAGCTCCACTCTACTCTACTCTACTTTGCTCAACTCTACACTACTCTGCTCTGTACTACTCCATACTTCTCTGCTTTGCTATGCTCTACTCTACTCTATTATGCTCTATTCTACTCTAATTTACTATACTCTAGCCTATCCTAGCTAAACTGAGCTCTTCTGTACTATACTCTAATCTATTTTACTCTAGTCTTGCCTAGCCTTGCTTAACCTAGCCTAACCTAGCTCTACACTACTCTACTCTACTCTGCTCTACTCTAACCTAGCCTATCTTAGCATAGCCTAAGCTTACTCTACTCTATCTACTCTACTCTAGCCAAGCTTGGCCTACCCTAGCCTTGCCTTACCTAATCCTTCTAGGCATAGCCTAACCTAACTTTTCTTAGCTCTACTATGCCTACTCTTCTCTACTATACTCTACTCTTTTCTACTATGCCCTTTTCTACTCTATTGCACTCTAGCCTAGCCAAACCTAGCTCTACTATACTCTACTCTACTCTAGTCTACTCTTGTCTAGCATAACCTCGCCTAGCCTAGCTCAGCCTAGCCAAACCTCACTCAACTCTAGTCTACTACAGTCTACTCTACTCTACTATACTCTACACCCTTTATGCTAACCTTGCTTAGCCTCGCCAAACTTAGCTCTACTCTACTCTACTCTATTATACTCTTCTTTACTGAACTCTACTTTAGTCTACTCTACTCTACTATACTCTAGCCAAGCGTTGCCTAACCTAGCCTAGCATAGCCTAAATTTGCTAACTTATCCTAACCTTGCTTTGCTTTACTCTACTCTACTATGATCTACTCTGCTTTTCTCTGCACTTTTTTTCTCTACTCTACTCCACTCTGCTCTGCTCCCATCTACTTTCCTCTACTCTTCATTTTTCTACTCTACAGTGCTCTCCTTTCCTCTACTCTACTCTACTCCACTCTACTCTAATCTAGTCTAGCCTAGGCTAACCTAGCTTTACTCAGCTCTACTATAGCATAGCTTGGCCTAGCCTAACCTAAACTATCTCTACTCTTCTCTACTTTATTCTACTCTGCTCTGCTCTACTCTTCTCCACTCTTCCTTGATTTTGCTCATCTACTTTGCTCTATTCTTCTATACTTTTCTCTACTCTACTCTATGCCACTGTACTTCACTTAACTCCAACATAGTGTAGCCTTGCCTAGCCTAACTTTACCAAGCTCTACTTTACTCTACTCTACTCTACTATATTGCACTCTACTCTAGCCTAGCCTAACCAAGCTAGGCCATCCCTAGCCTAACCTAGCTCTACTCTACTCTACTATATTATACTATACTCTACTCTACTTTACTCAACTCTAATTTGCTATACTATACTCTAATCTATTTTACTCCACTCTACTTAACCCTACTCCACTCTACTCTAACTTATCCTTGCCTATCTCAACCTCGTATAGCTTAACTTAACCTAGTTCTACTATGTTCTTCTTTACTCTATTCTACTTTACTGTACTCTACTCTACTTTGTTCTGCTCTACTTTACTCTACTCTTCGTTTTTCTTCTCTACTCTATGATGCTCTGCTTTATTAATTTCTACTCCACTCTAGCTTAGCCTAATTTAGCTTAACTCTACTCTTCTCTACTCTACTCTACTCCACTCTATTCTAGCCTACACCAACTTAGTCGAGCCTAACCTAACTTTACCCTACTCTACTCTACTCTATAACACTATACTCTACTCTACTCTACTCTACTTTACTCTGTTATACTCTACTCTGTTATACTCTACTCTAACCTAGCCTAACTTATCCTCACTCTACTCTGCTCTACTCTATTTTAACCTAGCATAGCTTAGCCTAACCATGCTCTACTCTACTATACTTTGCTCTGCTCTAATGTGCTCTACATTACTCTGTTCTACTCTACTTTTCTCTACTCTTCTCTCTTGTACTTTGCTCTACTCTGTATTGATCTTCTTTACTCTATCCAATTCTACTCTACTCTACTCTGCTTTGCTCTGCTTTGCTCTACTATCTTAACCTAATTTACCCTAGCTTAGCCTAACAAAGCTCTACACTACTCTAATCTACTTTACTCTGTTATACTTTGCTCTCTTCTAGTCTAACAAACCTAGATTTGCTCCACTCCATTCTGCTCTGCTGTCAGCTCTACTCTACTCTACTTTACTTACTATGGTCTATTCTACTCGACTCTTCTTTGCTCTACTCTACACTACTCTACTCTACTCTACTCCACTCTTCTTAAGCCTAACCTAGCCTAGCTTAACCTAACTCTACTCTGCTCTCCTCTAGTCAACTCGACTCTAGCCTCGGCTATCCTAGGCTAGCATAGCCTCGCCTAACCTAGTATAGCCTAACCAAGCTCTGCTCTGCTCTGCTTTTTATGATTTATTTTTTGCTACTTTGCTCTACTCTACTTTGCAATGCTCTACTCTTCTTTAATCTACATTAGCCAAGCCTGGCCTAACCTAACCTCGCTATACTCTACTCCACTCTTGCCTAGCCTAACCTACCTTAGCCTAGCCTAACCTAACTCTACTTTACTCTACTATACAATACTCCACTCTACTCTACTTTACTCTACTCTGCTCCACTCTACTCTACTCTACTCTAACCTAGCCAAACATAGCTTAGAATAGCGTAACCTTGCTCCACTCTACTCTATCCTACTTTGCTTTGCTCTACTCTACTTTACTCTACTCTCCTTTACTCTACTCTACTATTCTCTACTTTCCTCTACTTTACTCTACTATAGCCTAGTTTAGCCTAGCTTAGCCTAACCTAGCCCTTCTCTACTCTACTTAACTCTGCTTTACCCTACTTTAGCTTAGCATAGCTTAGCTTTGCCAAGACTTTCCTAACCTAGCTCTACACTTCTTTACTTTACTGTACTATACTCTACTACATTGCACTCTACTCTACTCTATGCTACTCTATCTTTGCCTAGCCTAGCCTAGCCTAACCTAGCTCTACTATACTCTACCCTACTCTACTATACTCCACACTACTCTACTCTACTCTAGCCTAGCCTCACTTAACCTAACTCAACTTTACTCTGCTCTGCTCCACTCTTCTCTACTTTGCTCTACTCTACTCTAACTTACTCTACTCAACACTGCTCTAGAAAACTATACTTTTCCCTACTGTAATTATAGCCTCTCCTAGCTTAACCTAGCTCGTTTACTCTACTCCACTCCACTCTAGCATAGCTTGGCTCAGCCAAGCCTACCCTAGCCTATCCTAGTCAAACCTGTCTCTACTATACTCTACTCTAATCAACTTCAACCTAGCTTAGCCTAACCTATCCAAGCTAACCTAGCTCTACTCTACTCCACTCTACTCTTCTCTACTCTAGCCTAGCCTAGAAATGTTTAGCCTAACTTTGCTCTACTCTTCTTTGCTTTACCTTGCTATGCTTTACTCTACCTTACCTTGCTTCATTTTGCATCACTTCACTCTGCTATGCTTTACTATGCTCTGCCCTATTCTACTTTGCTCTACTCTACTCTATACTACTGTATTATGCATTAGCCTAGACTAGCCTAACCAAACCTAGCCTTACTCTACTCTACTCTACATATATCTAGCTTAACTTAACTTAGCATGGCTATGCCTAGCCCTACCTAGCCTATATTAACCTTGCTAAACTCTATTATACTCAACTCTACTACATTATACACTACTTTACTCTATTCTAACCTATTCTCGCCTTGCCTAGCCTAGCATAGCTTAACCTAACCCAACTATAATCCACTTTGCTCTACTCTACTCTACTCTTCTATTATATGCTCTACTCTACTTTGCTATTCTCTGCTCTACTCTATTCTACTCTGCTTTACTCTTCTCTACTCTACTCAACTCTACTCTGCTCTACCTTAGCATAGCCTAGCCTAACTGAGCTCTACTCAGCTCTACTCTACTCTACTCTATTTTACTTAAGGATAGCTTAACCTAGCCTAGCCTATCTTGTCTAACCTAGCATAGACTAACCTAGTTTTACTCTACTCTCCTCTAGCCTAGCCTAGCCAACATAGCTTTGCTCTACCCTATTGTGCTCTACTCTACTTTGTATTACTCTACTCTACCTCACTCTGCTTTACTTTACTCTACTTTTCCCTTCACTGCTCTGCTCACCTCTTCTCTGCTCTACTCTACTCTACTCTGCTCTACTATGCACTACTCTACTCTACTATACTCTTCTCTCTGCTCTGCTCTATTCTGCTATGCATTTCTCTACTCTACTAACTCTACTCTACTACTCTAGCCTAGCCTAACAAAACCTAATGTATCTCTTTTCTTCTCTACTCTACTCTATTCTAGCTTTGTTTAGTATAGCCTAGCCTAGCCTATCCTAGCTATACTCTACTCTACTCTTGTCTTCTCTACTTTACTCTGCTCTACTCTACTCTACTCTCCTCTACTCTGCTCTACCCTTCTTTCCTATGCACTACTCTCATATGCTCTACTCCATTTTATTCTAGTCTACCCAAGCCAAATTTAGCCTAACCAAACCTAGATCTACTATATTCTACTTTATTCTACTCGACTTCACTCTAACCTTGTCAAGCCTAGCATAGGGTAATATAGCTCTGCCTTACCTAATCTAGCTCTACTCTTCTCTTCTTAACTTGGCCTTGCTCTATTATGCACTGCTCTGCTCTACTCTACTTTAATATACTTTGTTCTACTCTACTCTACTCAACTCTACTAGACCATATAGTAGCCTAGCCTAGCCTAACCTAACACTACTATACTATACTCTATTCTACTATACTTTAATCTACTTAACCTAGTCTAACTTAGCATAACCTAGCTCTACCCTGCTCTATTCTACTCTACTCTGTCTAACATAATCTTGCTCATCCAAGCATAACCTAGCTCTACTATCTTCTACTCCACTCTTCTAGTCTCTACAATGCTATGATTTTCTCTTCTCTACTCTGGTCTATTCTACTCCACTCTGCTCTGCTCTGCTCTGCTCTGCTCTACTTTGCTCTACTCTGCTCTCCTCTCCTCTCCTCTCCTCTACTCTATTATACTTTATTATACTCTTCTCTACTCTACTCCACTTTACTCCTCTGTCCTTTACTCTCCTCCACTCTACGATACTCAACCCTACTATAGCCTACCCTATCCAAGGCAATCCTACCCTAGCCTTGCCTAGCCTAGCTCTACTCTAATTTACTCTACTCTACTATACTCTTGTCTAATCTACTCAACTTTGCTCTACTCTAACAAGCTTAGCCAATCCTAACTTAGCTCTACTTTTCATTACTCTACTCTACTCTACCTTACTCTAACCTAGCCTAGCTTGGCCTAGTCTAAACTAGCTCTGCTCTACTTTACTTTGTTCTGGTCTACTCTACTCTTCTCTATTCTACTCTTCTTTAGTTGAGCCTAGCCTATCTTATCCTTGCTTAACCTAGCACTACCCTACTCTACTCTACTCTACTCTAGCTTAGCCTAGCCTACCCTTGCCTAGCTTAGTATAGCTTAGCTTAGCCCAACTTAACAAATCTTTACTACACTCTACTCTATTCTACTCTACTTTACTCTACTCTACTCTAACCTAGCCTAGCCTAACTCTTCTTTACTCTACCCTACTCCACTCCACTCTACTCTGCTTTACTCTACTCTACTCTAGCTTAGCCTAGCCTTACTTAACCTTGCTCTGTTCTACTCTACTCTACACTGCTATGCTCCTCTCTTCTTTATTTTTCTCTACTCTGCTCCTTCCTCCTCTACTCTGCTCTCTTCTGCATTACACTATTCAGCTCTGCTTGGCTCTGCATTATGTTGCTCTGCTCTACTCTACTCTGCTAAATGTTCCTCTACTCTACTCTTCATTTCTCTCCTCTCCTCTACTCTACTATATTCTGCTCTACTCTACTCTACTATAATCTACACTATTATGCTCTACTCTTTTCTATGCTACTCTACACTACTCTACTCTAGCTTAAGTTAGTATAGTCTACTCTAGCTTATCTAGCTCACTCTAATCTACTCTACTCTAGCTCAGCCTAGCCTTGTCTAGCCTATCTTAGCCTACCCTAGCCTAGCCTAGCTTAACCTTGCTCTACTCTACTCTACTATACTATGCTCTACTATACTCTACTTCACTTTAACCTAGCTTACCCTAGCCTTGCCTAACCTAGCTCTACTCTACTCTATTCTACTCTAGCCTTGCATAGCATAGCCTAACAAAGCTTACCTAGCCTTGCATAACTTAGCCTAATACTCTGCTCTACTATACTCTCCTCTACTCTACTATGCATAGCTCTGCTCTACGATACTCTTCTTTACTCTATTGTGCTCCTGCTTAGCATAGCCTAACATAACCTTGCTCTACTCTACTCCATTCTACTCTACTCTAACGTAGCCTAGCTTACCCTATCCTAACCTGGCTATATTTTGTTCTTCTCTACTCTACTATAATCTACTCTACTCTAGCTTGGCCTAGCCTAATGTAACTATACTCTGCTCTACTTTGCTCCACTATGCTCTGCTCTAGTCTACTCTATTCTACTCTACTCTACTAAGTTCTGCTCTACTCTACACTACTCTACAACACTTTACTCTACTCTAGCCTTGCTTAGTTTAGCCTAACCTATACTATTGTACTCTACTCTACTCTACTCTACACTACTCTACTCTACTCTAATCTACTCTTCTCTACTCTACTCTACTCTAATCTACTCTTCTCTACTCTAGCCTAGCTTAGATTACCCTAGCCTAACCTAACCTCACCTACCCTAGCTTGGGCAAACTTAACCTTTCTCTACTCTACTCTACTTTATTCTACTCTACTCTACTCTAACTTAGCTTACACTAACCTAAATTGCTATGCTCCACTCTAATCTACTCTACTCTACTCTACTTCACTGTACTCTTCCTACTATACTCAACTCTACTCTACCTTAACTAAGCCTAGCTAAGCCTAGTCTAGCCTAACCTAGTTATGCTCTACTCTACTTTGCTCTACTCTAATTTTCTATACTCTATTATACCCTACTCAAGACTATTATGTTCTGTTTTGTTACTCTACTCTACTCTATTCTTGCCTAACTAAGGCTAGACAAGTCTAGCCAAGCTTATCCTTGCTCTACTCTACTATGCTTTGCTCTACTAAGCTTTGCTCTACTCTATGGTGCTCTACTTTGCTAAGCTCTACTTTACTCTACTTTTCTTAACTCTACTTAGCTTTGCTCTACTTTACTCTACTCTACTCCACTCTATTCTACTCCTCTCTACTCTAGCCTAGCCAAGCCTGACCTAACCTAACCAAGCTTTGCTCTACTCATCTCTACTCTGCTCTGTTCTACTCTACTCTAGTTTTTGCTATTATGTTATACTCTACTCTACTCTATTTTGGTCTGCTCTACACTACTCTACTTTTATTTATGCTACACTACTCTACTCTATACTCTTGTTTACTCTAGCCTAGTATAGCCTAGCTTAACCTAGCCTGACTTAGTTCTACTCAACTTTACTCTATTCTATTCAATTATAGCCTAGAATAACCTTTCAAGGACTAGCCTAGCTTAGCCAAGCCAACTTTAAATCTAGTCTTCTTTACTCTACTTTACACTACTCTACTCTAATATACTCCACTCTACTTTACTCTACTCCACTCTAACTTAGCTTAACCTAGCCTTATATACCTAGCTCTACTATACGTTACTTTCTCATAATCTATTCTACTCTACACTAACAAAACCTAGCCTTGCTTCACTTAACCTAGCATTATTGTCCTCTATTCTACTCTTCTCTACTTTACTCTGCTCAATTCTGCTCTACTCTATTATATTATACTCTACTCTGCTCTAGTATACTCTAACCTAGCCTTCTCGAACTTAGTTTTGCTCTATTACACTATACTATACTATACTATACTATACTCTGCTTTACTCTAGCCTAGCTTAGCCTAGCATAGCCTTACCTAACCTAGCTTTTCTCTACTCTACTCTACTCTGCTCTATTGTACTCTACTTTGCTATACTTTTCTCTACTCTGCTCTATACTCTACTACTTTGTTATGCTCTTCTCTACTCTATTATGGTCTACTCTCCTTTGCTCTACTCGACTCTGCTCTGCTATGCTCTTTTCTGCTCTACTCTACCTTGCTTTACTCTGATATACTCTTCTTTATTCTTCTCTACTCTACTCTACTCTACTCTACTCTAATCTACTATACTTCAGTCTACTCTACTCTATATTTTATTCTACTTTACCTTACAATACTCTAGTCTAACCAAGCTTAGCCTTACCTAATCTAGGTCTGTTATATTGTACTCTACTATACACTACTCTACTATAGCCTTACCCAACCGAGCTTAGCTTAGCTTGGCCTAACCTAATTGAGCTCTACTCTATTCTACTGTACTCTAGCCTAGCCTATCCTACTCTACTCTACTTTGCTCTACTCTACACTACTCCACTTTACTCTACTATACTTTACTCTACTCTAGCTTACCCTAGCTTATCCTAACCTAACCTAGCCTAACTTAGCCCAAATCTACTCCACTATACTCTACTCTACTACTTCACACAAGCCTAGCCTAACCTATCCTAGCTTAGCTCTACTCTACTCTACTCTATTCTACTCTAGCCTAGTATAGCCATGCCTAACCTCCCTCTAGCCTACTCTGCTCTACTCTACTCTTCTTTATTCTACTCTCATGTCCTCTCTTTTTCTCTACTATACTCAAATCTACTCTACTTTGTTGTATTATACTCTACCCTACTCTACTCTACTCTGCTCTACTTTACTCCACTATACTCTACTCTATTCTACTCTACTATACTCTGCTCTACTTGAACTTAGCCTAACTTAGCCTAGCCTACTCTACTCTACTCTATTATACTCTACACCACTCTACTCTTCTATACTATACTATACTCTACTCTACTCTACTCTAGCCTAGCCTACTCAAAACTTGGCCTAGCCATGCTTAACATAGTTGTACTTTACTCTAATCTAATCTACTCTACTTTACTATGCTCATTTGTAACCTAGCCTAACTTAGCTCTGCTCTACTTTGCCCTACTTTGCTCTACTCTTCTCTGCTCTGCTTTACTTTCCCTTGCTCTATTCTGCTCTATTCTAATCTAGCTTTTCTTAGCCAAGTTTAGCCTCTCCTAACCTAACCTAGCACAACTCTATTTTACTTTACTCTGGCATAGCTTAGCCTAGCCTAACCAATCTCTGCTCTTTTCTACTCTACTCTACTCCTTTTTTCTTTGCTCTACTCTATTCAACTTTGCTCTACTCTAGTCTACTCTTCTTTGCTCTTTTTTGCATTATTTTACTCTACTCTACTCTAACCTTATTTAGCTTAGCCTAACCTTGAGCTACTATACTCTACACGACTTTACTATACTCTACAATAATTTAGCCTAGCCAAGCCAAGCATAGCATAACTTAACCTGGCCTAGCCTAACCTAGCTCTACTCCTCTCTTCTCTTCTTTGCTTTGCTCTGCTCTGCTATGTTCTTCTCTACTCTACTCTAATTTGCTATGCTCTCCTCTTCTCTACTCTAATGTGCTCTACTATACTCTAACCTAACCTAGCCTAACTTAGCTCTACTCTGCTTTACTTTACTCTACTCTACTCTACTTTAGCCTAGTCTATCCTACCACATCCTAGCTTAGCATAACCAAGCTCTACTCTAATCTACTCTACTCTACTCCACTCTAATATACTTTATCCAAGTCTCGACTAGCCTAGCCTAGCTTAACCTTGCTCTACTCTACTCTACTTTATTATACTCTATAGAACTCTAGCCTTTCCTAGCTTAGACTAGCATAGCCTAACCATGCTCTACATTGCTCTACTTTACTCTATTCTACTCCACTTTGCTTTGCTCTGCTCTGCTTTACTCTATTTTGCTCTACTCTACTCTACTCTAGTCTGTTATACTCTAGTCTACTCTACTACAACATAGCACAACATAGCTTATCCTGCCTAGCCTAGCCTAACCTAGCTTTAATCTACTCTACTCTAATATACCATACTATACTCCACTCTACTCAACTCCAACCTTGCTTAGCCTAGCCAAGCTTAGCCTAACCTAACTCTACTCTGCTTTGTATTGCTCCACTCTACTCTACTTTGTACTACTATACTCTGCTCTTCTTTGCTCTACTCTACTCTATTCTTCACTACTCTAGCCTAACCTAGCCTAACTAAGCTCTACCCTTTTCAACTTATCTCTACTCTACTCCACTCGAATCTATTCAACTCTAGCCTAGTTAACCCTAGTTTAGCCAAGCTTAGCCTAACCTAGCCTAACTAGCTCTGCTCTACTCTATTATACTGTAGCCTAACTTAGCCTATCCTATCCTAGCTCTGCTCAGCTCTGCTCTACTCTGCTCTTCTCTACTCTACTCCATGCTACTCTACTCTATGCTGCTCTACTCTTCTCTACTCTACTTTACTATGCTCTATTCTACTCTACTCCACTCTACTCTATTTTACTCTACTCTACCTTACTCTACCCTGCTCTACTCTACTCAACTCTACTTTACTCTACTCTAGCCTTGCCAAGCCAAACCTAGCCTACTCAACTCTACTCTACTCTACTTTACTCTACTATACTTTACTATACTCTACTCAACTCTACTCTTACCTAGCCAAGCCTTGCTCTACCTACTCTGCTATACTCTGCTATACTCTGCTCTACTCTGCTATACTCTGCTCTGCTCTCCTCTCCTCTACTCTTTTCTCCTCTCCTCTCCTCTCCTCTTGTCTTTTTTACTCTCCACTCCTCCACTCTACTCTACTCTACTCTACTCCACTCCACTCTACTCTACTCTAATCTAAACAACTCTATTCTACTCTATTCTGCTCTACTCCACTCTACTCTATTCTACTCTAACCTAAGTTAGCCTAGCCAAGCCTGGCTTATCAAGCTCTATTCTTATAATCTCTACTCTACTCTCCTCTAGCTTTGCTTAGCCATGCCTATCCTACATTAGCCAAGCCTTGCATATCTTTACCTAGCTCGACTCTACTCTACATTACACTACTCTACTTTACTCTACTCTACTCTATCCTATCCTAACCAAGTTTAGCCTAGCCTAAACTAGCTCAGCTTTACTCTACTCTGCTTTGCTTTACACTGCTCTACTCTACTCAACTATGCTCAACTATACTCTACACTAGTACTTTTCTCTACTTGCTCTCCTCTCCTCTCCTCTCCTCTACTCTACACTGCTCTTCTGCCCTACTCTACTCTACTCTAGTTTAATCAACTTTATTGTACTTTAGTTTATCCTACTCTAGCCTAGCCTAGTCTAACAAGGCTCAACTCTACTCTATTATGCTCCACTCTACTTTCCCTACTCTACTTTACTCTAGCCTTGCCTAGCTTAGCCTAGCCCAGCCAACCATAGCCTATCCTAGCCTTGCCTTACCAAACCTAATGTAGCTCTTCTCTACAATGCTATACTCTACTCTACTCTACCATAACTCTATTTTACTCTACTATACTATACTCTACTCCACTCAAACCAAGTCGAGCTTATCCTAACGAAGCTCTACTATACTCTACTCTACTCTACTCTATTATACTCCACTCTAGCCTAGCCTTGCATAACATACCCTAGCCTAGCCTAGCCTAAACTATCTCTGTTTTACTCGACTCTACTATACTATGCTCTACTCTGCTTTACTCTTCTCTGCTTACTCTACTCTGCTTTAATCTACTTTACTCTACATTTCACCTTAGCATAGCCTAACCTACCTTAACTCTACTCTATTGTACTCTATCCTAACATAGCCTTTCCTTGCCTACCCTAGCCTAGCCTAGCCTTGCTTAACTTTCCCTAGCCTAACCTACCTCAACTTTACTCTACTCAACTCTACTTTACTTTACTCAACTCTACTCTACTATAACCTAGCTTGACCTACCATAGCCTAGCCTAGACTAACCTAACTCTGCTCTCCTCTAATCATTTCTACTTACCTCTACTATACTCTACTCTGCTCTGCACTACTCTACTCTAGTTTACCCTTCCCTAGCTTAGCCTTTCCTAAACTAGCCTAACATAGCTCTACTCCACTCTACTATACTCTACTCTAATGCATCTTAGCCTACGCTAGCCATGCAAAGCCTAACCTAGCCTAGCATAGCCCAACCTAACCTAGCTCTACTCTACTATACTTAACTCTACTATACTCCACTCTACTATACTATACTCTACTCTACTCTACTCTATTCTACTTTACTCTTCTCTACCCTAGTCTAACCTAGCTTTGCCATGCCTAGCCTAACCTAGCTCTACTCCACTCTACTCCATTTACTCTACTATAGCCTGCTTAGCCTACCTTTGCTTGGTTCTGCTTTACTCTACTCTACACTACTCAACTCTGCTTTACTTTTTTATTCTCTACTCTGCTCTCCTTTATTCTGCTCTTCTCTTGTATACTTTGCTCTACTCTACATTTTTTTGCTACTCTTCTTTACTCTACTCTATTACTTCACTTTGCATTGCTCTACTTTACTCTTCTCTACTCAGCTCTACTCTACTTTGCTTTGTTGTGCTCTGTTATGCTCTACTCTACTCTACTACTCTACTCTAGCCTCACCTTGTCTAGTTTGACCTAGCATAGCCTAACCTATGCTAACTTAGCTCTCTTGTACTCTACTTTACTCTACTCTACTCTACTCTACTCTACTCTACTCTAGCCTAGCCTAATTTAACTCTACTCTACTCTAGCTAGCCTAGCTGAGCCTATCCTAACCAAGCTCTACTCTACTCTACTCTTCTCTACTCTACCCTACTCTACTCTGCTCTTCTTTGCTATGCTTTGCTCTACTCTACTCAACCCTAGTCGAACCTAACCTTGTTTAATCTAGCTCTATGATACTCTACTCAACACTACTACTCCACTCTAGCTTAGCCTAGCCTAACCTAATAAAGCCTAAACCTAACTTAACCTTGCTTAGTTCTACTCTATTCTACTCTTGCCTAGCTTAGCCTAGCATAGCTTAACCTTGCTCAAATAAACTTTGCTTTACTCTACTCTGTTCTTTTCTACTCTACTCTGCTCTTCTCTTCTCTTCTCTTCTCTACTATACTCTATTATTCTCTACTCTACTCTAACCTAGCCAAGCCTATTCTAGGCTAATCTAGCTCTACTCTACTCTACTCTACTGTAACCTAGACTAGCCTAGCCTAATCTATCTCTGCTCTATTCTTCTCTACTTTACTCTACTCTGCTCTACTCTTCTGTGCTCTATACTACTCTATTCTTACTTAGCATAGCCTAGCCTAACCAAACCTAGCTCTATTATACACACTTGACTCTAACTTAGCCTAACCTAGCCTACCTTATTATAGCCTAGCCTGCCCTATCTTAACTAATCTACTCTGCTTTACTCTACTCTATTCTAGCTTAGTACAGCCTAGCTTAACTTAACCTAGCTCTACTATACACTACTTTGCTCTACATGAATCTAGCCTACCTTAGCCTTGGCAAGCTTGGCCTATCTGAACTTAGCTCTACTTTACTCTACTCTACTAAACTATACTCTACTCTACTCAACCCTAACTTAGCTCTTCCTAGCCTAACCTAACTTACTCTACTCTACTCTACCAAACTTTACCCCACTCTGTCCTCTCTTCTCTGCTTTGCTCTGCTCCACTATGCCTTACTCTGTTCTACTATTCTCTGCTCTACTTTAGGCTAACCTAGCCTAACCTAACTATGTTGTACTCTATTCTACTCTACTTTAACTAGCCTAACCTAGCCTAGCCTAACCTCACCTATCGGAGCCTAACATTGCTTTACCTTTCTCTGCTCTACTCAACTCTATTCTATTCTACTCCAAACAAGCTTAGCCTAGCCTAGTTTAACTTAGCCTAACATAACTCTACTCTACTCTGCTCTACTCTACTCTGTGCTACTCTGCTCTGCTTTTCATTGCTCTACTATACTCTTCGCTTCTCTACTCCACTCTGCTCTACTCTATTTTGCTATGATCTACTTTGCTTTGCTCTACGCTACTCTACTCTACTCTAGCCTAGCCTAACCTAATTAAGGTCTACTCTTCTCTATATTATACTACTTTATTGCATTTTAACCCACCTTACCCTAGCCTATCTAGCCTAACCTAGCTCTACTCCACTCTACTCTACTCTAGTCAAGCCTAGCAAAGCCTAAACTTGTTCTACTCTACTCTAGTATAGCCTAGCCTAGGCTAGCCTAACTTAGCTTTATGCTTCTTTACTATGTTCTACTCTACTTTTCTCTACTCTATAATTCTATACTCTTTACTGCTCTCCATAGCTCTACTATTCCTTACTCTACTCTACTTTATTATACTGCAGCCTAATCTTTCTCAGCTCTACTCTTCTCAACTCTAATCTAATCTATTTACTCTACTCTCTCTAGCATAGGCTATCCCAACCTAATGAAGCCTAGCCTAACTTAACTTAGCTTGGCTCTACTCTACTCTGCTTTGTTCTACTCTATTGTGCTTTCCTCTACTTCACTATACTGTACTCTATTCTATTATACTCTAAAATAACTTAGGCCTAATATAGTTCTACTCTACTCAACTCTATTATACTCTACTCTACTCTAGTATAACCTAACCTAACCTTGCTTTACTGTACTATACAAAGCTCTACTATACTTTACTCTATTCAACTCTAACCTAGCCTAGCATAGCCTAACTCAGCCTAACCTAGCTCTACTTTGCTCTACTCTACTCTGTTATACTCTATTCTACCCTACTATAATATGATTTACTCAACTTTACTCTGTTATGCTTTTCTATACTATGCTGTACTCTTCCTTGCACTGCTTTACTTTGTTTTATTATGCTCTACTCTACTTTACTCTACTCTCACTTATGCTAGCCTCGATAAGCTCTACTCTACTTTACACTACTTTAGCTTAGCCTAACCAAGCTCTACTCAACTCTACATAAATATACTTTACTCTACTCTACTCTACTCTCACCTAGCCTAATATAACGTAACCTAGCTCTACTCTGCTCTACCGTACTATAGCCTAGCCTAACCTAGCAAAACCTAACTTTGCTTGGCCTAACCTTACTCTACTCTACTCTATTTGCTCTGATCTACTATTCTCTACTCTATTCTACTCTACTATGCTCTACTCTATTATCCTCTATTCCATTATGTTTTGCTCTACTCTACTCTATTCTTCTCTACTATGCTTTAACCTAGCCAAGCCTAACCAAGCCTAACCTAGCTCTAATCTACTCAACTCTACTCTATTCTCGCCTAGCCTAGCCTAGCCAAACCTAACCTAACTCTACTCTACTCTAGCAAAGCATAGCCTAGTCTTGCCTGGCCTACCCTAACTTAGCTCTATGCTTCTCTACTCTGCTCAACTCTACTTTTTCCTACTCTACTCTACTCTGCTCTATTCTACTATTATCTGCTCTGTATCACTCTACTCTACTCTACACAGCTTTGCTCTGCTCTATTCTACTCTGCTCGATTATACTTTAGCTTAGCCTATCCTTATCTAGCTCTACTCTACGCTTCTTTATTCTAATCTCTTCTACTATGCACTACTTTACTCTAGCCTAGCCTTGCTAATGCTAGCCAAGCATAGCCTAACTTAGCTTAGCCTTATTCTACTCTACTCTGTTGTACTCTACTCTAACATGCTCTGCTTTTTTTTGCTCAACTTTACTCTACTTTACTCTGCTCTACTATACTTTAGCCTAACTTAGCATCACTTAGCTCTACTCTACTCTATTATACTTTACTATACTCTATTCCACTCTACTATACTCTTCTCTACTCTACTCTAGCCTAGCCTAACCTAACCTTGCTTTGCCTAGCCTAACCTAGCTTTACTGTACTCTACTATGCAATGCTCTACTCTCCTCTTCTATACTCTATCCTATTCTAATCTACTCTACTCTACTCTATTCTATTTTAAGCTAGCCTAGCCTAGCCTAGGTCAGCCTAACCTAGCTCTACTCATCTCTGCTCTACTCTACTTTATTCTCGTCTGCTCTACTCTTGTTTGCTCTACTCTGCTCTACTCTATTCTTCTTAACTTTACTCTACTCTTCTTTGCTCTATTCTGCTCTGTTCTGCTTTGTTCTTCTCTACTATACTCTAGTCTACTCTAACTTAGCTTAGCCTAACGAAGCTCTACTCTACTCTACTTACACTACAAACTCTTGCCTAGCCTATCCTATCGTACCCTAACCTAGCCTAGCCTAAGCTAACTTAGCCCGACTCTACTCTACTCTAATCAACTCTATTATACTCTACTCTACACACTTCTATTCTACTCTACTTTACTCTATTCTAACATAACCAATCCTAACCAAACCTAGCTCTACTATACTTAACTCTACACTAGCCTAACCTGGCCTAGCTAAACCTAGCTTGGCCTAACCAAACTCTACTCTACTTTATTTTCTCTACTCTGCTCTACTTTGTTCTACTTTACTCTACTCTACTCTACTCTGCACTGCTTTGCTCTATTCTATTCTATTATGATCTCCTTTGTTCTTCTTTGCTCTTCTCTGCTCTACTCAATTCTGCTCTACTTTGCTTTAACTTAGCGTTACCTAGCCAACCCTAATTGAGCTCTACTCTACTATACTCTTATCAATTTAACTCTACTCTACTACACTCTACTCTACTATATTCTACTCTATTTTGCTCTACTCTATTCTACAACTACTCTACTCTGTTCAACTCTATTGTACTTTGCTTTACACTACTCTGCTCTGTCTTACTTTACTCTATTATACAATACTTTATTCTATTATGCTTTACTTTTACTCTAGCATAGTTTAGCCTAGCCTAGCCTAGCCTAAGCTAGCTCAACTCTATTCTACTCTACTCTACTCTACTCTACTCTACTCTACTCTATCCTACTCTACTTTACTTTATTCTATCCTAGCCTAGCTTGGCATAGCTAGCTAATCTAGCTATACTTTTCTTTACTCTACTCTACTCTCCTCCAATATGCTCTACACTACTCTACTCTAATCTAACACAGCCTAGCCTAACATAACAAAGCTCTACTCTACTCTACTTTACCCTACCCTAGCCTTACCGAGCCTAGCCGAGCATAACCTAACCTAACCTAGCTCCACTCTATTCTACTCTACTCTACTCTGCTCTACTATACTCCACTCTACTCTACTCTAGTCTACTCTACTCTATTACACTCTAGCCTAGCCTAGCATAACCTAGCTCTGCTCTACTCTACTCTGCTTTACTCTATTATACCCTAGTCAAGCCCAGCTTACCCTAGTCTATCCCTGCCAAGCCTCGCCTAGCCTAACCTAGCTCTGTTTTATTATACTCTACTCTTCTCAAGTTTATACTCTACTCTTCTCAAGTCTAGCTTAGCCTAACCTAGCCTAACTTAGCCCTACTTTACTCTACTCTTGCCTAACCTAACCTAGCTTTATTCTTCCTTACTCTACTATACTCTATTATTCTCTACTCTATTCTACTCTAATCTACTCTACTGCTACTCTACTCTACTCTAACCTAGCATAACCTAGCCTAACTTTGCCTAACCATACACTACTCTACTCTTCTCTCTACTCTACTATCCTTTACTCTTCTCTACTAATGCTCTACTCTGCTCTTCTCTACTCTTCTCTCCTTTATTCTATTCTACTCTACTCTACTCTAAGCCCAGCCTAACTTAGCCTAACATAGCTTAGCCTTTGCCTTACCTAACCTAACCAACCCAAGGCTAGCCAAGCTTAGACTAAGCTAGCTCTACTCTACTCTACTATACTATACTCTATTATACTTTACCCCACTCTACTATACTCTATTCTACTCAAATCAAGCCAAACTAAGCCTAGACAAACCATGCTATGCTCTACTCTACTCTTACTTTGCCCTAGCCAAGCCTAACGATAGCTCTTCTCTTCTTTTACTCATCTCTACTCTACTATGCTCTACTCCACCATACTTAACTTTACTCTCGCCTTGCTTAACCTAACCTAGCTTTACTTTGCTTTATTCTACTCTACCTTGCTTCTACTTTTATTATGCTTTACTAGCTATGCTCTGGTCTACTTTTCTTTATTGTACTATGTTTCTGCTTTATTTTGCTCAGCTGAGCCAAAGCTCAAAGTTACGCTCTATTTTTGCTCAGCTCAGCTAAGCTCAAGTTAGCTCTACTCTACACAACTTTTCTCTATTTTACTGTAATATGCTCAGCTTTATGCTATGCTACCCTACTCTACTCTACTCTAGTCTACTCTACTCTCAGATAGCCTAACCTAGCCTAGCCTAACCTAGTTTAGCCTACCTTACCTTAACCTAACCGCTACTATGCTTTTCTCTGCTTTGTTATACTATATTCAGCCCTCTTTTTGTCTCTTCTCCTGCTCTACTTTGCTTTTGTTATACTCTGCTCTTCTCTATTCTACTCTACTCTACTCTACTTCTACTCTACTCAACTCCACTCTATTCTACTCTACTCTAGACTAGCTTTTTGTAGCCACAACCTAGCTCTGTTTTGCTCTACTCTGCTCTGCTCTTCTCTGCTCTACTCTACTCTACTCTACTCTAGTCTACTCTGCTTTGCTCTACTCTACTGTGTCTTGTCGACTCTACTCTACTCTTGCCTAGTTTAGAATAACTTAGCCAAGCTTTGCCTAACTTAACTCTACTATACTCTAACCTTGCTTAGCCTAGCCTACCTTAGCCTAGCTAAGCCTGGGCAATACCTAGCCTAACCTAGCTCAACTCTACTTTACTCTTCACTACTCTACTCTAATCAACTTCTACTCTAGTCTACTAAAACATAGCCTAACCTAGGGTAGCTCTAACCTAGCTTTGCTCTACACTACTCCTACCCTAACTCTAATCTACTCTACTTTACTTTAGCTTAGGCTAATTTAGCCTTTAAAACCTATGTTCTTCTATTTTTATTGCGCTGCTCTACTCTGCTCTTCTCTAATCTACTCTACTCTTCTCTACTATAGTCTACTCTAACATAAACCTAACCTAGCTCTCCTCTACTCTACTCTACTCAAGCATAGCCTATCCTACTCTAGTCTTGCCTAGCCTAGCTTAACCTAACCAAGCTCTACACTACTCTACTTACTCTACTCTAAACTACTCTACTCTACTCTACTCCACTCTACTCTACTCTAGGTCTACCTTACTCTACTCTACTCTAATTTGCTCATCTATAACCTAGCCGAGCCTAATATAGCTATACTCTACACTATTATAGCCTAGCCTAGCCTAACCTATCTTAGCTTAGCCCTACTCAGTTAGGCTCTACTCTACTCTACTCTTCTATACTCTACATTGCTCTACTCTATTGTACTCAACTCTGCTTTGCTCATCTCTACTCTACTCTACTACTTTACTATGCTCTACTCTACTTTACTCTTCTTTCTCTACTCTGCTCTACTCTACTCTACCCTATTATACTCAACTCTACACTACTATACTCTACCTTAGCCTAGCTTATCCTAACCTTGCTCTACTCTACTACACTCTTGCCTAACCTAAACCTAGCATAGCCCAGCCTAGACTAAACTAACTTAATCTAGCTCTGCTATGCTCTGCTCCACTCTTTTCTTCTCTGCTCTACTTTACTCTACACTACATTATTCTATTGTACTCCTACTATATTCTTTCTCTTCTCTACTCTACTTTTTCGAAGCTTAACCCTTCCTGGCCTACCCTAGCCTAACCTAACCTAGCCTAGCCTTGCCTAACATAACCTAGCTCTACTCTACATAACTCTACTCTACTCACCTCTACGCTAGCCTAGCGAAACCTAGCCTTTCTTAGCTCTATTCTACTTTACTGTAGTGTACTCTACTCTACTTTCACTATATCTCTATTCTACTCTTCTCTACTCCACTATACTCTAACTTAGCTTAGCCTAACCTATTATAGTTTAACCAAGTTTTATTCTTTTTTGCTTTACTTTGCTCAACTCTACTCTGCTCTTCTCTACTTTACTCTACTCTACTCGACTCTTCTCTGCTCTACTCTAGTCTTCTCTCTTTGCTCAACTCTACTCTACTCTGCTCCACTCTATTTTTACTCCAAGCTAGCATTTCTTAGCCTAACTGAGCCATATTCTACTCTGCTCTACTTTACTCAGGCCTAGCCTAATCAAGCTCTACACTACCCTACTCTACTCTACCCTAGTCTACTATACTCAAACCTAGCTTAGCCCAGCCTAGACTAACCTTGCTTAGCCTCACCTAGCTTAGCCAACTTAACTTTGCTTAACTCCCACTCTACATTGCTTTGCTCTACTCTGCTCTACTCTACTCTACTCCACAATGCTCTAGCCAAGCCAAACCTAACCCAACTCTACTCTACTCTACCAAGCATAGCCTACCTTAGCATACCCAGTCCTAACCTAGCAAGACCTAGCTCTACTCAACTGTACTCCACTCGAACCTAGCCTAGCCTTTCTATACTCTACTAAACTCTACTCTACTCTGCTCCATTCTAGCCTAGCCTAGCCTAACCTAGCCTAAGTATAAGCCTAGCTTAGCCTAAATTTTCTCTTCCCTTCTCTACTCTACTCTACAATTCTCTTTTCTACTCTACTCTTGTTTTCTCTTCTCTCTTTTACTCTACTTTGCTATACTCTACTCTGCTTTGCACTGCTCTGTGCTACTCTCCTCAACTCTACTCTACTCTACTTTACTATACTATAACCAAACTAGCCTAAGCTAACCTAACCTAACTCTAATCTACACTACTCAAGTCTACTGTACTCTATAGCCTTACCTAACCTAACCTTGCTCTGCTCTACTCCTGCTCTCCTTACTCTTCTCTGCTCTCATCTGCTCTACTCAGCTTAACTTTACTCAGTTATGCACAACACTTTTTTGCTCTGCTTTGCTTTGCTTTGCTCTGCCCTGCTTTGCTCTATTCTACTCTACTTTACTATTTCTATTAAACTAATACCTTGCCCTAAACCCAAGCCTAACCTAACCTAGCTCTACTTAACTCTACTCTACACTTGCCTAACCTAGCTCTACTCTACTCTAGTTTGGTCAAATTTATTATATTATACTATACTCTACTTTACTCTACTCTACTCTCAACTAGCCTAGAATTGCCTAGGTCGAGTATAGCTTAGCCTAACCTCGCTCCACTATACACCATGCTTTGCTCTACTCTTCTCGGCTTTTCTCAGCTATTCTCTACTTTTCTTAACTTTGCTCTACTCTACCCTACTCTACTCTACTCTACTCTTATTTACTCTACTCCATCTCACTCTACTTTAACCTAGCCTAGTATAGCATAGCTTAAACTAACTTAGCTCTACTATGCTTTGCTCTACTCTACCTTACTCTACTCTATTATGCCCTGCTTCACTCTATTCTTACCCTTCTTTACTTTCCCTCTACTCTACTCTGTTTTACTCTTTAATGCTCTACTCTACACTACTCCCCACCTAACCTAGCCAAGACAAGCCTAGCCTATATCAAGCTCTGCTCTACTCTACTCTACTCTACTCTATTACAGCCTTGCTTAGCCTTGCCTACACCAACTTATCCTAACAAAGCCCACCCGAACTCTACTCTACTCTACAATACTCTACACAACTATATTATACTCTACTCTACTCTACTCTACTCAACTAAAACTCAGCTCTACTCTACTCTATCCTAGCCTAACCTAACCGAGCCTAGCCTAACTTAAACTTGCTCAATTCTATTTTACTCTACTCTATTATAACTTAGCCTAGCGTAGGCTAACCTAACCTTTGCTCTACACAACTCTACTCTTGCTTACCCTAACCTAGCTTAACCATATCTAAACCTAGCTCTACTCTTCTCTGCTACACTCTTTTCTACTCTACTCTGTTTTACTCTACAAATCTCTTCTCTACTCTACTCTACTCTACTCTACTCAACTTTGCTCTCCTCTACTCTGCTTTACTCTGCCTTGTTCTACTCTACTCTACTCTGCTCTACTCTGCTCTACTCTACTATACTCTAGGCTAGCCTAGCCTAACCTAACTTAGCTCTACTCTACTTTATTATACTCTACTCTACTCTAACTTAGCTTAGCCTAACCTACCTTAGCTTGCTTAGTATATAGCGTAATTCTTGCTCTACTCTACTCCACACTACTCTACTCTACTCTACTCTACTCTATTATACTCTACCTTATCCTAGCCTAAGTCTAACCTAAACTCTACCCACACTACTTTAGGTCTACTTTACTCAACTCTATGCCTATCCTATCTTAGCTAAGCCTTACCAATCTTAGCTCTACTCTTCTCTACTCTAATCTACTCTTCTTTGCTCTGCACTCCTTTACTCTATTCTACTCTACTCTGGCCTAGCCTTGGCTAGACTAGCGTAATCAAGCTCTACTGTACTCTACTCTACTCCACTCTACTATAGGTTGGCCTAGCCTACCCTATCCTAGCCTAGCTTAGCCTAACTCTGCTATACTCAACTCCCACTCTACATTACTCTACTCTACTATACTTTACTCTAATCTAGCTTTGTCTAGCCTAGCCTAACCTGGCTCTACCCTAATCTATCTTTGCCTAGCCAAACCTTTCTCTACTACACTCTACTTTGCTCTACTCTACTTTTCTCAAGTCTACTTTACTCTCATCTACTCTACTATACTCAGCTCAACTCTACTTGGCTCTGGTCTACTTTTCTCTACTCTAGTCTGCTCTACTCTTTTATTCTCTGCTCTATTCTACTTTGCTCTACTCTTCACTTTTATCCTCTCATGTCCCTCTTCCTCTCTTCTCCTCCTCTTCTCCTCCCTCCTCTCCTCTCTCTCTACCCTACTCCACCCTACTCTACTCTACTCTACTCTACCCTACCCCACCCTGCTCAACTCTACTCTAATCTATTATACTCTATTCTACTCTAGCCAAGCCTAGCCTTACCTAGCTAGCCTACTCTAGCTCTACTCTACTCTACTCTTGCCTAGCCTAGCCTTGCCTAACCAAGCTCTACTCTACACTCCTCTACTCTACTCTACTTAACTCTATCCTTTCCTAGCCTTGCTTGTTCTAGCTTTGCACTACTCTGCTTTGCCCTACTCTTCCTTACTCAATATTACTCTACTCTACTCTGCTCTATTTTACTCTACTTTACTCTTTTGCTCTCCTCTACTCTCTTCTACCTTACTCTTCTTGCTCTACTCTACTTCACTCTACTCTACTAATACTATACTCTATTCTACTCTAGTCTACTTTGCTCTACTCTACTCTATACTCTACTTTAGCCTAGCCTACCATTGCTCATCCTAACAAAGCTCTACTCCACTTTGCACTACTCTACTCTACACTACTTTACTCTACTCGACTATTCTCTACTCTATCGCAGCCCTACCTAGCTTACCCGAGATAACTCTAGCGTTGCTTAGCAAAGCAAACATAACTCTACTATACTATACTCTACCCTACTCTGACCAATGTTGCCTAGCCTAACCAAGCTCTTCTATACTCTACTCTATTCTACTATAGCCTAGCCTTTCCTATCCTAGCCTAAGTGAGTTGTGCTCTACTCTACTCTACTCTACTATGCTTTGCTCTACTCTGCTTTGCTCTTCTCTACTCTTGTCTACTTTGCTTTACTTTACTCTACTCTTCTCTGTACTCTAGCTTAGCTTAGCCTAGCCCAACTTAGTTTTACTTTACTCTACTCTACTCTAGCAAAGCCAAGCCTTTCTTAGCTTACCCCTTGCATAGCTTAGCAAAAACAAGCCTAGCTTAGCTCTACTCAACTCCACTCTACTCTGCTCCACTCTTCTCTGCTCCACTCCACCTTACCCTAACCTAGCCTAGCTAAGCTTAGCAAAAAGCTAGCCTACCCTATGCTTAGCTTAGCCTAGATAAGTTAGCCATCCTCTACTCTACTCTACTCGAGCCAGCTCTATTCTACTCATCTCTACTCTACTTTGCTCTACTTTGCTATACTCTACTCTACTCTACTCTTGCTTTGCCTAACCTAGCATGGCTCTACCCTAGATCCTACTCCTACTCTACTCTAGCCTAGCCTAGAAATCCCTAACCTAGCTTAGCCTAGCCTAGCCTAACTTATCTCAAGCAAACTTTGCTCTATTTGACTCTACTAAACTCTATGCTACTCTACTCTACATTATTCTACTCTACTCTTCTCTCATTTACTCTACTCTACTCAACTCTACCCTACTCTACTCTACTATACTCTATTACACTCTAACATAGCCAATCTTAACCTTACCAAACTTAGCTCTACTCTACTAAACTCTACTCTACTCTATTCTACTCTACTCTACTCTACACTACACTCTACTCTAGCTTAGCCTAAACTAACTCTCTACTCTATTATGCTCTACTCTATTTTGTTATGCTTTACTTTTTTATCCTCTACTCTGCTCTATTCTACTCTACTCTGCTTTGTTCTACTCTATTCTTCTCTACTCTACTCTAGTCTACTCTTCTCTAGTCTGCTCTACTCTACTCTATTCTACTCTATTATACTCTATCTTAGCCTATCCTAGCCTAGCTTATCCTAGCTCTATTCTGCTATACTCTACCCCACTTTTAATCTAGCCTAGCCTTGCCAAACATAGAATAACCTAGCCTCGCCTAGCCTTGCCAAGCTTGGCCTAGCCTAGCCTAACCTAGCCTAGCCTAGCCTAACCTAACCTAGTTTCTACTCTACTCTACACTCCTTTACACCAGTTTTTCTACTCTGCTCTATTTTTACTCTACTCTATTCTACTATTCATTACTCTAACTTAGCTAGCTTACCCTAACTTAGCCTAGCTTAGCCATGCCTGGCCTAGCTTAGCTTAGCTTTACCTAGTTCTACTCTACATTAATCTACTCTACTCTACTTTACTCTACACTACACTATGATACTCTACTCTAACCTTGCTTAACCTAGCCTCACCTAGCTCTACTTTACTCTACTCTTCTCTACTATTCTCTGCTCTGTTATGCTTTGCTTAGCTCTACACTACTATGCTCTCCTCTCCTCTCCTCTCTTCCTTCTGTCTCCTCTCCTCTCCTCTCCTCCCCTCTGCTCTACTCTACTCCATACCCACCTACTCTACTCTATTCTACTCTACTCTACTCTACTCTATTCTACTCTACTCCACTCTACTCTTCTATACTCTACTCTTCTCTAGCTTAATTTACCCTAACTTTGCCTTGCTTAATCTAGCTCTACTCTACTCTAATATATTCTACTCTACTCTACTCTACTTTACTCCAGCAAAGCCTTGCCTAAAAAAGCAAAGCATAGAATAACCTAACTTTGTTCAACTCTACTTTACTCTGCTCTACTCTAATATGCACTGCTCTATGCTGATCTGCTCTACTATGTATTTCTTTGCTACACTCTTCTACTCTGCATTGCTTTACTTTGCCCTTCTTTGCTTTGCTTTACTCTACTTTGTTTTGGTCTCCTCTCCTCTACTCTACTCTGCTCATCTCTACTCTACTCTACCATATTTTATTCTACTCTACTCTAGCTTAGCCAAGCCTAGCCTATCATAAACCTAGCTCTGCTCTAGTCTACTCTTCAAGACTCTGCTCCTACTCTACTTTGCTCATCTCTTCTCTACTCTGCTCTACTATACTCCACTCCACTCTGCTCAACTCTGCTTTGTACTGCTCTTCTATGTTCTAATCTACTCTGCTTTGCACTGCTCTACTCTACTCTACTCTAAGCTAGCCTTGCCTTGCCATGCCTAGCCAAGCCTAGCCTAACCGAGCCCTATTCTTCTCTACTCTACTATACTATACTATACTCTAGCCTACCCTACCATAGCCTAGCCAAGCTTAGCCTAACCTAGCTCTACTCTATTATATTTTACACTATTCTGCTCTCCTCTACTCTACTCTACTCTCACCTAAGCCTAACCTCGCTCTACTACCCTGCTCTACTTTGTTCTACTCTATTCTACTCTACTCTCATCCACTCTATGTTGCTTTACTCTACTCGATTCTATACTACTCTTCTTTATTATGCTCCACTCTACTTTGCTATGTTCTACACAACTCTACTCTACTCTCTATTAAACTCTACTCTAGTTTATTACAGCTTAGTTTAGCCTAGCTTTGCCTAGCCTAACCTTGATCTACTCTACACTACAATTTGCTGCTCTACTCTGTTCTAACTCTATGTTTATGATATTCTACTCTACTATACTCTACTCTTTTTTACTCTACTCTACCTTAGCCTAGGCTAGACTAGCCTAACTTAGCGTAGCCTAGTCGATCTAGCTCTACTCTGCTCTGCTCTACTTGTGCCTACTCTTCTTTACTATACTATGTTATGCTTCTACTCTACCCTTCTCTGCTCTTCTCTACTCTGCTCGACTCTACTATAATCCACTCTGCTCTACTGTACTCTTGCCTAGCCAAGCCACACCTAACTTTACTCTACTATAAATCTACTATATTATACTCTCTAACGAGGCCTAGCCAAACAAATCCTATCTATGTCTAACCTAGCCCAACATAGCTCTACTCTACTATAATATGCTCTACTCTACTCTAGCTTAGCTAGCCTACCTTATCCTATCCTTGCCTAGCTTAGCCTAACTTAGCTCTATTCTACTTTAATCTACTCTACTCTATTATACTCTACCTCACTCTAACCTAGCCTTGCCTAACCTAGCTCTACTTTATTACTACTCTACTCTACTCTACTCTAGCTCATCC